>JAPKLW010002403.1:0-70401 GCA_026898455.1 Plectranthus barbatus
GTTGTATACTCATTGTAATAAATGCTTTCAGTATACAAAACCCATCAATATCCCACTTATACTCAAAGCATAACTAAGCTATTACAGAGTATACAGTCCGTCTATCTAGTCTGCTGTCTCTTTAACCACTATCAGTGGTCGACATCCACCTAAGACCCAACTCACGAATATATCTTTCGTAAACTTTCTGCGGCAAGCTCTTTGTAAACGGATCAGCAATATTATCAGCTGTGTCAATCTTCTTAATCAGCACATCGCCCCTCGATACGATTTCTCGTATGAGACTGCGGTTCCTTTTAGTTTGCCACTGCACCAGAGTTATCACAATAAATTGTGATGCTCCTTTGCAAACTCGGGATCACGCCCAACTCTAAAAGGTAGTTCCGGAGCCACACCCCCTCTTTCGAGGCGTCGGAGGTGGCGACATATTCCGCCTCCATGGTGGAGTCAGCAATGCATTTCTGCTTTGGGCTCCTCCAAGATACAGCCCGGACTAGGTCCAACGTACCGTCATCTGTAAGTCTTTGAATCCGCTTCAAGCTGATGTGACCCAGTCTCAAGTGCCAGAGATATGTAAGATCCTTATCAGAAGAAGTAAGTTTTCTCTTCCTAGGATTATCAATTACGGATGAATTACATGCAATGCTAGCGGAAGACTTATGATTACAGTTAACAACATAGAGAGAATTATTCAGCATTCCACGACAGATAACACCGTTATTACCAATGATAGAAACACCATTATCAAAAATAAATGAATATCCATCAACATCAAGTTTGGAAACTGAAATGAGGTTCCGCCGAAAATCCGGCACATACAAAACATCTCTCAATGTTAAAACAGAATCATCAAAGTTCAAGGTGAAATCTCCAATGGCAGCTGCACTCACTTGTGCTGCGTTCCCCATCGAGATGGTAACCTCGTCATTCTTCAGCACCCTCCTCGGTGGGAACCCCTGCAAAATGTAACAAACATGATCAGTAGCTCCAGTATCCACTACCCACGAATGAGTAGAAACCGATGCTAAACATGTTTCCGTTACAAATGCAAATGACGTACCTTGTCCCTTAGCATTCGGACAATCCACCTTTCCGCATCTAGCACAATCGTTCTTCTTTGGAGTGACTTTGGCTCTCTTCCCCTTCCTAGACTTGCTAACACTGCCTGTTTTCCTGAACTTGCTCTCAGCACCATCGTCTCTAACCTTAGAGGTTGTCGAACCAGTGCTAGAGCCAGACAGAACAGGTTTCCGTGCTCGCATGGTAGACTGCTCCACTACAAGATCCTCAAGCAGCTCATGCAGAGCATACTCTCCCTTTGCAGCAGCAACTACCTTAAAGTCCTGATAAGATTCCGGAAGAGAATTCAAGATAATATCAATCTCGCCTTGCGCACTGATATTACCACCCCACAACAGTAAACTTTCTCATGAGATCAATCACAGACATCATGTGCGTAGTCACTGAACTATCCTCAACCATCTTCTTGCACACAAGATTGTGCACAAGCTTACAGTTAATAGTTTGCTCCACTTTGCCAAAAGCCATCGAGAGTTCCTTCCAAAGCTCTCCAGCTCTTTCAAGGTGGTCATACTTATGCCTTAACTCTCTGGACAGGGAACCCGTGATGAGCCAGAAGGCAAACTCATCAGCATCCTCCCATCTGTCATAGAATTCAAGCTCAAGTTCACACACACCTCTTTGAGAACGCAACAGTGGATCCATGTAAAGAACATGTGCTTGATTTTTCAGATAAAGGATGTGTTTGATGCAGAAACTCCATTCATAGAAGTTTGGACCAGTTAGAGGATTGAGAGCAAGTAAATGATCGACAGTAGACATAGACATATCTGAAACAATAAAGAATCTTAAATAAGAACATACATGTTGAACTTCGAAAACAAATGCATTGAAAACCTTTTAATAAATCAAATACAAATGTTCTCCACTAATTGCCCAAGAGTTCCCATCGCAAGCTACACTCGTAGACGTTTACGATGTCACCCTCAACCAAAACTGCGGGTTTTAAGCCCCAATCCATTTAATTTCACTACCATGTCAGGATGCTTTTGACACTAGAAATTAATAATTAGTAAAAACCTTAGACCAAGCCATCTCTCAAGAACAGGGATGCAATTCTTGCATTATATTCTAAGATGCTTCTAAGCAATTAACCACAAATTTAACTCTGGCCAAAAGAGACAGTTAAGCATGGCACGTAACCATACCGCACGGCCCTTAAAGCTTTTGTTATCTATAATTTAAATCAATCCTAGAATACTTGTGAAAGAGGTCTACGCAAGCTACACTCGTAGACGTTTACGCAAAGCCCTCCCACTATTCACATGATTTAAATTGTTTTTCTAGAAATCCCAACAACCGTACCCATGCACCTCCGGGAACTAGCAAGCTACACTCGTAGACGTTTACTAGAACGAGAGATACACTTACAGCCTAGGACCGCTTTGTGGAGGTCTATTGATTTTAAAAAATCTGCTTAGTATTTTTCTTTTAAAAGGTTTCTTTATGCGCACACATAATTTCTTTGTCATTATATTTTCCAAATTTTTGCATGTAATTAAACAAGCCCAAAAATTCCCAAAATATAATCCAACAAAAGAAATTATTCACATAAGCATGCTTGCAAAAACTGTAAATAATAAAAGCGATAAATCATGCTTTTCCGATTATCTGCACATGCTTAATTGCGCACATAAATAAATCACATATCATATGAGGACAATTAAGGCAAACAAAAATTCCTCGTGGCCCCAAAAATAGAAAATAAAATCTATCTATTACAATTTGAATTTTGAATTAATTTGGATAAATCCAAATCTTTTCAAATCTTCCAAATCTTCAAAGGCCTTCAAATCTGGATACACCAAATCTTTTGGATTTTTAGGCCTTTGTGATCTGATGATTTGCCCTAATTCTAATGCAAACCCTAAGGTTTACACAGGATTGTACAAACAACAAAAACACAAGCCACCACGACGGGACAGCAGCAGCCGACGACAGCCGAAGCTGCCGCCGACTTCCGCCGCCGCCAGGCCTGCCACCGGCCAGCGCCGCGCCCTACCGCTGCCCGCGCGCACCCTGCGTGTCGCGCCGCCATCGCCTGCCGTCGTGGTCCGTCAGCCTGGCGTCGACTCCATCTTTGTTCTTCATCCTCGACCCGTTCAATTATAAATTTGAAAATTACAGAAAATCTATTCTATTACAATTTTCAAATCTACACTAATCACGGATTTTCTCGTGATTTTGCAAAACAATTCAGCCCTACACGGATAAACCACCGCGGGCTGAATCAACGGGTTGCCACGAGGAACAAAAACCAAACATCCACAAAACAAATTCATACATGCATATAGAATTCAATTATGAACAACAGAGCCAAAAATCAGAAACCTTGCTTTGATACCAATTGTAGGGTTTTTTCGTGAACCGAATCACCAAAACCAAACTGAACCGGATCGATCTATGGATATTGCTCATAATTCAAATTCTCAAAACCCTAGCATGCTCCTATGAATTTAATACGAAGAATTGTGGATTTAGGGTTTACCGTAACTCCGTCGAGTCTGAACCGATCTTTCGCGTTTGAATTCCAAATTCCAATTCAACCACGCGATCCGATTTAATCTGCGGAAACAGAAATTAGAGATCTAATTTCTTAGATTAAATTCAAAAATAGAAAGAAAAGGAAGAAAGAAATCTGTTCTCCAGATTAGATATTCAGGGTTGTGTCCCGGTGCTGATCAGATCTACTACTGGTGAGGACTCCGTAGATCTGTGGCTTGAGCAGGACCAGAATTCGAAAATTCTCCTCCTTTCTTCCCACAGGATCGGCGCCCCTCTCTCTCTCTCCTTAGGGTTTCAACTGATTTGAATCTTATGAAAGTGGCTAGGGTTTCAGAGAGTGAGAGGTCTATTTATAGACCTAGGGTTATAAAACCCTAGTGGGCTCCTGAGATCAATTCAGCACACTTGTTGGGCCAGACCTGGGACCTAATGCAAATAATAAAGTGGGCCTATAAATTAATTAATTCTCATGTCCACAACCCAGGACAAAATTAATTAATTAGTATTAATTCTTTTTCACCACAGAATTAATACTGACCTACCCCTTTATTACCAAGTTTTGAGAACGGGTTGCATTAATTGAGAATCCCTATATTTAAGGTTACCGGACATTCATTAATTAATTGGAGCCTCTGACAAGCTCTAACTACAATTAATTAATATCTTATAATTCCTGAGTAGTACCACTCAAACCTTATCACTCGTGCTTGAACTTAATCAGCCTGGAGGACTTTGGCACGATGAATGTTATTGAGCTCCTCATGGAATGTCCCCATCCTATTACTCGGATATGGTTACCTAAGTCCAGTCTCAGGTGGTACTACACGAACTGCTGTTACCCAAGATGCGGATATACGAGCAAGTTACTTAGGCTCTCCACCATGGCAGGTCAAAGCAACAGTCAACCCGTGCAAACCCCTGAACCTTCGTTAGGGTTTGGACTCAATCAATATAACGAGATCTTTTATTCGCTGATGTCAGACAGACGAATATATCTCACTGCGGTCCATCAATACGCCACCTCTGCGTACCAGCATGTCAAGTAACCAAGACAGACTACTTATTCCGACAATGCCGCAGCCATCCGGACAGACGTATCCTCATACGTTGTCTCGGCTGTGATCAGGTTTATGTCTCACTAGGTCAAGTGATCATACTGTCTTCTGCGATCTACAACACGCCGTATGATCGTCCCTATCGGTGAGACAAGAGGATACCATTGTTCATACATGTAAGATTGTTAACAGATAGGAGAAATAAACCGTTGTATACTCATTGTAATAAATGCTTTCAGTATACAAAACCCATCAGTATTTCCGTAGAGTCTGATCCGATCTTTCGCGTTTGAATATCCAACTTTAATTCAACCACGCGATTCGATTTAATCTGCGGAAACAGAAATTAGATATATAATTTCTAGATAAAATCGAAAACAAAAGAGAAAAGAAGGAAATCTGTTCTCCAGATTAGATCTTCAGGGCTGTGTCCCAATGCTGTTCAGATCTGCTACTGGTGAGGATTCCACAGATCTGTGATGTAGGCCGGAGCAGAAAAAATCCTTCTCCTCCCCACTACAGGCGCCGCCCTCTCTCTCTCCCTAGGGTTTTCAAACTAATTTGAATGTTATGAAGGTGGCTAGAGTTTCAGAGAAAGAGTGGTCTATTTATAGACCCAGGGTTTTATCCCTAATGGGCTACTGGGCCTTTTTCAGCATGTTTATTTGGTCCAGTCCTGGGACCTAATGCAAATAATAAAGTGGGCCTACAAATTAATTAATTCTCATGTCCACAATTCATGACACAATTAATTAATTAATTAATATTAATTCTTTTACACTACAGAATTAATGTTGACCTACCCCTTTATTACCACGTTATGAGAACGAGCTGCATTAATTGAGAATCCCCATATTTAAGGTTACCGGACATTCATTAATTAATCGGAGCTTCTGACTAGCTCTAGCTACAATTAATTAATATCTTATTATTCTTGAGTAGTACCACTCAATCCTTATCACTCGTGCCTGAATTTAATCCGCCTGCAGGACTTCGGCACGATGAATGTGATTGAGCTCCTCAGGGAATGTCCCCATCCTATTACTCGGATATGGTTACCTAAACCCAGTCTCAGGCGGTACTACACGAACTACTGTTACCCAAGATGCGGATATACGAGCACGTTACTCAGGCTCTTCACCATGGCAAGTCAAAGCAACAGTCAACCCGTGCAAACCCCTGAACCTTCGTTAGGGTTTGGACTCAATCAATAACGAGATCTTGTATTCGCTGATGTCAGATAGACGAATACATCTCACTGCGGTCCATCAATACGCCACCCCTGCGTACCAGCATGTCAAGTAACCAAGACAGACTACTTATTCCGACAATGTCGCAGCCATCCCGACAAACGTATCCTCATACGTTGTCTTGGCTGTGATCAGGTTTATGTCTCACTAGGTCAAGTGATCATACTGTCTTCTGTGATCTACAACACGCCGTATGATCGTCCATTTCGGTGAGACAAGAGGATACCATTGTTACATACATGTAAGATTGTTTAACAGATAGGAGAAATAAATCGTTGTATACTCATTATAATAAATGCTTTCAGTATACAAAACCCATCATGAACACGTTATGTCCTTTCATGTCGTCACACAAAAATTCTAACTTTAGGTCTCGATATATTTTGATATTTCGTGAGTGAGCGGTGTACGGAGTTTTATGTGCTTTTCGCATGATCTACTCTCTAAGATCATCATCTTAAGGCATATATATTCTTCCCTCGAATATCATCGCATTTTTAACTGCCTCTTAGTAGTTCTTACCATTTCTAGTTTGGACTTTAAGTGCATCTTTTCAAGATTCTCATCATTTCTCTCCACATCTATAATTCATGTCCTCAAATCTGGGACTGTTACCAAAACTACCAAGTGGTTGCTATGGTTCTCGGTGGCAAAATCACTTCGAGCCTTAGCCTCTCAAAGTCCCTAATCAAATCAACCTCTTGTTTTCAAATCAAATCCAAATTTGATGGAACATTTTCACTCGAAGCATATGTTTATGCAGAGTTTTGATATAAGAGTTGGGAAATTGGAGCACGAGGTAAGCGATATAAATGTGCAGATGTAAAATTTGACTAAGAACATAAATATGAATGAGAAATAAATTGGTTAGATCGCATCAGCATTAAATAGGCAACACAAGCAAGGAGAACCCCCAAGAAACACCAACATGAGTCTTAAGAGCAAGTTGCAGTGCATTACAATATCACTAATGCGTGGAAAATTTCATGAAGGTCCTAAAATGTTAAAATACATAGTAAGTCCCTTACCACTAAAATTAATTAGCAATTTAGCAAAAGCTAATAATATAGTGGCAAATAAAATTATCAATCCATGAGAAATGAAATTTTGAATAATCATATGTATTGAAACACGACTTTTCGGAATGTTGTTTAAGCGCATAAAATTTTGGAAAGGTTTTAATAATTTCAAAAATAGAATTGAAATTGCAGTTAAAATTTAAAGTAGTGAAATTTAGGTTTTGAATTCAATGAGCGAAAAACACAAATCCTATGGATTAATTCCTATCCTGGCTGACATGCAATGACAAAACCAATTAAACACCAATTTATTTCCTAATAAAGTGAAACATCAGAAAAATAATGTAAACTTTAGAATTTGACAATTTACAGAGTTGATTATTTAAATCGATTTATCCTTTCGGTCTCAAGAATAATTAAATAACTCTAGATAGCAATTGATTTATTCATAAGATCTATCTCTTTATTTTGAGACAAGAAAATAAAATCACATTATGAAAAAAAATTCGTTAATAATATTTACCTTTTGAATCTTAAATTAATTAACAAGCAACCTAAATAATTGATCAGTAGATTCAGATTGAGAATTAAGCACATAATTTCTTAAACTTTGCAGGAAAATGAATTTAATTTAATTAATCATTAACATGCATCCAAGACAGTTATATTACCCTAGAATCTGATGATTGACTTAGTAATACATAGACATGACATAAATTATCAAAGAGAGATAAAACCTGAAATAGCGATGCATAAAATAAAATTGTTGTCGAATTGAATCCAGATTCCCAAAATCTTGGTTCGATTATTCAACATGAAATAAAATTAAACTTGCAACTGAATTCTTGCGACTAAAATTCTAAAAAATGATATAAGACTCTTCAACTCGAAAAATACAGGGTTTATATAGAGGTGGAAGATGTATCCTACTGGATCTAGGATTAGAAAAGTGTATATGGGCCAAACTTTGACTTTTCTGGTCTCGGCGTACCGACATATATCGGCATCGACCGATACATGGCTTAGCTTTAACCCCACTTCAAGTTGTGCCTCGATCGATGCTAGAACATGTGCATCGATCGATGCAACCCGCGTCGGTCGACACGAAACTCTCACATTAACTTCCACGTCTCTTCCTCACTTTGATCATCCTACGACGCTCATTTCGACCGACACAGTCTGCGTCGGACAAAATAAAGGCTTGTGCAAAAAAGCTTCTCCATACTTAGTCAGTTTTCTACCTAAAACTTTAAGTCAGCCTGCGAGCTCAACATGTGGACTGTCGACGTGGCTAGTCCAGTCAACGTGATGCACACGGAGCATGTGACGTGGCTGATGAGTCAGCCACATGTTGCAATTGTGATTGGCACGTCGGTTACGGTCGTGTCTCATGCATGTAACAGCTCGGTCTTGATGGTTGCGATCATAACAGACAGGCTCCCCCAGGTGGTACATGTCTATAAATAAGCATGCATAGAGTTATCTCCTATCTTCTGCCGCTAGACATCCGACACGAGACAAGTTTCCATAGCCAGATACTGCATCTTTATTCCCATATTGTTGCATATTTTTCGTTGTTTTTAAGCAACCCAGTTTCACCTCCGTTCAGTTCGCTAGAGCCTTTGCAATTTGCGGTGTTGCCTTGTAAAGGACGAAGCTGTTTTATTGGGACGATCGTTGGTTAACGAGCACTATGTTGGCGAATTCTTCTTGCTGGAAGAGGGATTCCTCGACTCCGTTGTTTATTTAATTTAATTTATTTTATTTATTTCCGAACTAGCAGTACTTGCAGTTCTACTTGTAAACACTTGCATAACTAGACTTTATTTATTGCAGTATTTTCAGTCTTGTAACACAGGCCTAAGTAAGTGGGATATTTTGGCAAGGTGACTTAAAAAAAATTCTCAACTCTCATCACAACCAACTACACCATTTACAACATCGACTCATTACCCACATTCATCGTCTTTTCTTTCTTCTCTCTTCTTTTTTCTAAAGTTTCTTTTTCTTTTTCAAACATACAAATTCATTTAGTGAAGCATACATTTTTCTATGCATATTCTCATGTTCACTCCTTTTTTCTTTCTTTTTTTTTTTTCTAAATTAGAGACCCCAATCTTTGTTTTTCTTTCTTTTCAATTCAATCCCAAAATCCACACGTTTTCATACATACCCTAACACTTTTCAACCATTCAAATATCAAAGAAGTCGATCAATGGCTCAAATAGACTATAAGTGGAGATAGTTTAAGGTTAGTGTATGGAAAATGGGGTATGAAAGAAAATGCATATAATCACTTTCACCTTAATACTACACTTATGCAACCTCAAAAAAGAAACAAGTCAAATTCTAGAAGATTATTGCTATAAACCTTGTCACACACCAAATAAATAATAATCTCACTTGGGTTTGAATTATGTTCCTCCTCAACAATTACCGAATTCAAAATAGTCCATCATGTACAATCATGCATCAGAGAGCGACTCATCAAGCAAGATACTCCTATCACCGGCCACTCTATCACACAGATTCTCATTCCACATCCACAATCAATCAATCAATCATCAATCAAATTATTTTCAATTTAGGGAGGACAATTCATATTCTCAAACTAATATAATAAAAAAAATCCATACTGTCATATGTTCATGCTGAAAAAAACATCTAAAACTAATGACTAACATGCACTAAAAAAATTCTACCTGAAATGCATAATCGTAAAGAAAATAATAAATAAAGCAAGTAAAAATATTTCACTTTTTCGAGGTCCTCATTCCCCAAAACAAACTTGTTTCACTCAAAGGAGTGGAAAATTTTGAAAGTCAGACTAGAAAAATGAAGCGGTACCTCAAGTTCGGTCGGATGTCCTAGTGTCGTCCTCCCCTCTACATCTCCTCCTCTGGTAAGATGTCATGGGATCGCAGTAGAGGTAGAGCCCTTCTATCCTACTAGTCAGGTGTTGTAGCTACGCATCTATTGATTGCCTTTGGGCTGCAGTCACAGCACGCTCCTCCTCGAATGAAGTACGGACCCCCTCTATGGAAGTGCACATCTCCTCGAAAGAAGTACGTTGTCGCTCCATAAAGGTGTACTGCTGCTGCTGCTGCATGAAGGCTGAATATTGGGCCCAGTCAGGCCCTGCGGAGCTAGAACTCTCACCACCGTAAAATGTGGTCCAATTCTCCTCTTGGACATTGTGCATTGTATCATCTGCTGCCCTTCAGACCACTGACAGTACTACTGTTACTACTGCTGCTGACGGGTGATGTCTAAGATGGGAGGTTTCTGGACCTCCTCAGTGTTCAACCATAAGCTGCATATAAGCATCAGTACTCATTAGCTAGTTGTCACGGAAATTCATGTCCGTGACATGTATGAGCTGTGGATGGGGTAGGGGAAATAGGCCTCCGTTTGACATCTTTCGGTGCCGAATGCCACCTCTCTGTCTTGTAATCATCTGTATCTACATCAGCTGTAGGTCATCAAGGCTAGTGAGCGGTGCACAGGCCGCCAGATCAATAGTCGCAATACCCAAATACTCATTGATGGGGGTAATTAATCCCCCACTCCAGATCGTGCCTCCTTTGGCTCTCTTCTGTCTCTTCTAGTTGTTTATGATGAATGCGGCGAGACGAATGGGGCACTCAACAATCATATACCAGAGCACAAAGAGCTCTGGATACCTGGCCTTGCCGCTCTCATTGCGGCCTGCAATGGATAATCCCATACTCCGCTCTATATATCGAAATATAGGGTTATCAATGGAAGAGGCTTTGAGGCCTCCTGCATCGAGGTTCCCTGTCTCCTTAGCCTATGCTGTGATCTGTCTCCAGAACCCGACCACATTGAATTCGACTGGGTGGCGGTACAATCTTCTCGGAGGGCATCCCCAAATCTCATCGAGTTGGGATCTCATCAGTGTAAACCTCTGATTGCATAGCTGGAAGTTGATACCAAGAGGCTCGACCTCAGCTCGCGACTCATCCAATGTGAGTGTCACTAAAAATTCCCGCACCAAGGATGGATATGTGGCCCACTGTGCAGTCCTCCACCGATTCCAGCTTACTCTTACCAAGAGAGCCTCAACATTTGCATGAATCCCCAGTTGTGTCATCATGCATGCGTAAGGGTATCGTGTCGGACAATGAAGTTTTCAAGCAGATTGTCATATGCCTTTGATTCGTCTTCATTCCGAAATAAAGTTCTTGCCCTAGCCATTGGTTATTTCTGCAGCAAAAGAGACAAGAGAAAATGAGTATAATGCAGAGAATTGATTCCCTCAAACAAGCAAGTATCCTAAAAAAATCAAGGTACATTTTTTGCCGAAAATTCCAAAATTCAACAACTAAATGCAATGCCCATTCTAAATTGAGTCACTATCCCTTCAATTCACACATAATCCAAAAAAATTTGAACAAACTATCCCCCAAACTCTCATATTATGTGCAAATCAAAACAACAAAAATGGGGAAGCAACTCAAAATTCAAATCTTAGTGTAACAAATTTGACATTTGTATGCTACTTATCAAAACTAGAGCATATATCGACTAAACTCACAACCCATATCGAACAATATAACAAAATATGCATTTAAGTCATTAGTTCAAGGCATTCCTGAAAACAAAATCATATTATGAAATTCTTTTTCGTTAATAATATTTACCTTTTGAGTCTCAAATTAATTAACGAGCAACCTAAATAAGTGGCTAGCAGATTCAGATTGAGAATTAAGCACAAAATTTTATAAACTTTGCAAGAAAAGGAATTTAATTTATTTAATCATTGACATGCATGCATGACAGTTTTATTACCCTAGAATCTGATGATTGATTTAGTTATACATAGACATGATAGAAATTATTAAAGAGAGATAAAACTTGAAATAGTGATGCATACTATAAAATTGCTATCGAATAGAATCCGGATTCCCACAATCTTTTTCTTCAACTTGAAATAAAATTAAACTCGCTGCTGATTTAAATTCTAAAAAGTGACATAAGGCTCTTCAACTCAAAAATACAGGGTTTATATAGTGGTGGAAGATGTATGTTATTAGATCTAGGATTAAAAGAGTGTACATCTTCAATCTGGGCCGAGCTTTGACTTTTCCAGTGTAGGCATCGACCGACATATCTCGAGGTCAACCGACATGTGGCTTCACTTTGACCTCACTTCGAGTTGTGCCTCGGCCGATGCTGGAACATGTGCGTCGACCGATGCAGCCCGAGTCGGTCAACACAGAACTTGCACGTTGAATTCCACATCATCCTCACTTTGATCGTCCCATGGTGCTCATATCGACTGACGCAACCTGCGTCGGTCAAAATAGAGGCTTGTGCAAAATGAGCCTTCTCCATACTTTGCGAATTTTCGACCTAAAAACCTGCAAAATACACCACCACAAGCATAACAAACGCAAAAATCCTTTTATGCATGATAAAACACGTAAAATGCATACAAATAAAGCAACCTAGAAATTAATTGATAAGTTAGTGAAAATAGGAACTTATCAGTCCCAAAAATTAAGCCTCTCAAACGATCGATGTAGATTCAGAAACGATCGACATAACTGTGCTGACCCACATAACGACCGACATCAAGGGAGCGATTTTGCAGAACATGTCGACAACGAGCAGAATAGTGAATACATCGACTACCACTCCCATAGCAATCGACATAGTACCACATCAACTGACCTAGAACTCATCAAGGTCATCATTGGCATTTTCTCAATGAGCTGCAAAGAAGAAGGAGATGGAAGACTCCAGAGGTTCGTAGACAACCTAAAATAAGTTAGTATTAGCCTTTGACTCATTGAAACCTTGAAAGACATTGATGGATATTTGACGTTTTTGAAGAAAATTAGAAGATTAGTTTGTGGAGCATGAGACTGCACCATCTAATCATTCCTATAAACTTTGTTGTTTTGGACATGAAAAAGATAAGGATATCCCTTTAAATTTAGGACGAGCTTGTCTTGCCACTGGTGGAGCACAACTAATTGTCCAGAGAGGAGAATTGACACTTCGAGCCAACGACGAGTAGGTCACATTTTATATTGATATGAGTCGAAGGTAAGAACAATGCGATCAAATTGATATTAAAGATGTGGATGATGAGCCTGAGATAGAGGAACCAAGGAAAAGATGGAAAAATTGTGGGCTGATGAAACTGTCAATTATGTTAGCCCATGCAATATCTTTGAGTAAAAGAAAAGATAATCCGCAACCATTATATGAGCAGAAAAATAATATTAATATACTCTTTAAGTTTGAAATACAATCATCACATTCACTTATTTAAGAGTAGTATTAAATATTAATCTACTCTTTAATACTTATTACTCTTAAAATATTAATTTTATGAAGTTAATAGTTTTATATTTCATACTAATTTTAACTAACGTGTTTGCTCATGAGTTTAAGAATCATACAATAAAGCTCAAATTTTATTTATTTAATAAATGAGCTTCTATCGAATCAAAACTCTAATAACTCACTAATAATTTGGATTATTTACAATTCTAAAAATGCCTAAACAATTTGGAGGAAAAAAAAGGGAGGGCATTCCCAGCCCATTTTGTATGGGCCTGTCTAAAAGAGTTTTAGTCTATTTTGTTTTATTCACAAATGTACACATCATTAGATATATTAATTGGACACGTCTATTTGTTTAGAGTCAACTTTATTAAAACAAATAAAGTTGTTGTATTGACAAATTATTGAATGAAAGAAGAGGACTTGGGCATAGTTTGGCTGCGCGTTTGGACTTGGTCTATATAATATTTGTATTTATGGTTCAGATGGAAGCAGCATTGAGGGGTATAAATTACGTCCAGAAGAAGCAGGGTCTGAAACTGGAACTATCAATGGCTCCAACGATGATGAGATCAATCCAATGCCTGTTGCAATTCTTGCTTCTCACCGACTCCTTTGTTGCTCCATTGTTCTTCAACCTCTCCACCATCGGACAAGACGACACAAACCGGCGTATCCAGCTGCAAGGAGACGCCTACATCTCGGGAGCAGGGCTTCAGGTGACTACCGACGAGAAGAGCAGGCTCAGCGCCACCGGAACGGGCCGCGCCACCTACATCGACCCCTTGCACTTGTGGGACAACGCCACCGGTAACCTAACCGATTTCCACACTCATTTCTCATTTGTTATTCAATCAGACAGTGCAGTTTGTTACGCCGATGGACTTGCATTTTTCCTGGCTCCTCTCAATTCGACGATTCCGGCCGACTCCGCTGGCTCCGGCCTCGGCCTCGCCTTCAGAAACGCCACTGCTAATGTGTCTGGGGATCCTTTTGTGGCCGTGGAGTTCGATACTTTCACTAATGAGTGGGATCCGATTGGCCCACACGTAGGAATCGATATCAACTCACTGATTTCCTCTCGAAGTGCCTCGTGGAGGAATAATTTGACTGCAGGGAGGTTAAGTGAGGCTTGGATTAGTTATACCGCCATCTCTAAAGAGTTGGCCGTTAATTTTACTACTTTTGTGAATGGAACGGCTCAAATGTCTAGCCTTCGATTCGGCGTGGATCTGCGGGATTATTTACCGGAGTGGGTGAGTTTTGGGTTCTCTGCAGCAACAGGGCTTTGCTTTCAGAAGAATAATGTCAAGTCATGGGATTTCAGTTCTACTTTGGAACTAGTAAATAATGAAAATCCAGTTCCTAATGCAACCATCCCTGATCCTGGGAGAAAGATGAAGCCGGGTGAAGTGATTGGACTGGTTGCAGGCCTGTCTGCTTTGGTGCTTGGATTGGTATTTCTTGGTTGCTGGTTGAGGAGGAAGAAAAGGAGAGCGGGAGCAGATGAGGAGTCTGCATTTGATATGTCGATGGAGATGGAATTTGAAAAGGGCAGTGGCCCTAAGAGGTTCTCATACGGTGAATTAGTGGGTGCTACTGACAATTTTGCAGAGGAATTCAAGCTTGGAGAGGGTGGATTTGGTGGAGTTTACAAAGGGCTCTTGAAGGATTCATCGAATACATATGTTGCAGTAAAGAGAGTTTCGAAAACCTCGAAACAAGGGGCGAAGGAGTATGCATCAGAAGTGAAGATCATCAGCCGGTTAAGGCACAGAAACCTGGTGCAGCTCCTAGGTTGGTGTCATGAGAAAAGAGAGCTGCTTCTTGTCTATGAGTTCTTGCCCAATGGGAGCCTCGACTCCCATCTTTTTAAGGACAAATCCTCATTGAGTTGGGAAACAAGATATAAGATAGCACAAGGCTTGGCTTCAGCTTTGCTCTATCTACATCAGGAGTGGGAGCAATGCGTTGTTCACAGAGACATCAAATCAAGCAACGTGATGCTGGACTCGAGCTTCAATGCCAAACTCGGAGATTTTGGTCTTGCAAGGCTTGTTGATCATGGCAAAGAATCGCAGACAACAATGTTGGCTGGAACGATGGGGTACATGGCTCCTGAATGCGTGATCACGGGCAGGGCCAGCAAGGAATCCGACGTGTACAGCTTTGGAATAGTGGCGCTGGAGATTGCAACCGGGAGAAAGCCAATCGATGTGAGGGCAAAACCAAACGAAGTGAGGAGCGTGGAGTGGGTGTGGGAGCTGTATGGAAGAGGCATGCACCTTGAGGCAGCGGATCCCAAGCTGGCAGGTGAGTACGATGAGCAGGAAATGGAGCGGCTGATGGTGGTGGGGCTGTGGTGTGCTCACCCTGATGATAGTCTCCGGCCATCAATAAAACAAGCGATTCAGGTGCTTGGGTTCGAGGCTGAGCCGCCTCTGCTTCCGTCGAAGTTGCCGGTGCCTACATACTCTGCTCCACCTCCAACTAGGCTCACATCATTGCTTTCTCAAGGGAACCACAGTGATACATCTGGTTATAGCAATATAACCGGGACTTCAAATGTAACTTCATCTTCAGCCTCCACTTCTTCCCCATCTGCATCGCTACTATATTCCACATGAAGATTCTTTATTGTATTCTAAAACATGTTCTTTGTTGTGAGTATGTATTTGATATTCATTACAGGCCCAATCATTTTTGTTTAGATTTTGTGCATCACAGGGACAGCTCTTTTGTGACTCAGTGCTGCTGTATAATGTAGGTTAAGCCATATTTTTCTTCATTACAAAATAATGTAATCTGGGTTGATGCTGTTGTTATGCTCAAGTCAGGTGTCCAACACCTTCTTTACCGTGTTTGGCAGTTGTAGACTTGGATGAGAAGTGTTACAAATAACAACAAAAGAGATACTCCTCGTACGAGCCAACACAAGCTCAACTTGAAACTCCAGTTCCACGGTTAATTTTACCGCTCATTTTAGCATCGGAACTCAGAAAATACAGATATCTTGGACTTGAGTATTGATAATGAATTAGAGGAGGGCCTAAAAGGATTCCATTCAGTGAATTAGATTTTGCAAAGTATTAAATGTCTCGTATCGCTTGTGGACCTAAGAGTATACCATCATTATCATATAATAGTAAAGGTTCTCTTTCACAATTTGTTAAACGAACGATTCTCATTTTGGTTACGAGCACATATCCAACTAGGGGTGTATTCGAACCGAGTCGAGCCGAGTAGTGCCGTGCTCAAGTTTGACTCGTTTAATATCGAGTTGAACTTCGAGCTTTTTTATCGAATACTTTGATATTCACGAACTTTATCGAGCTTTAGTCGAGCCTAAACGAACTTTTTAAATTTATAATATGTTTAAAATATTCATTATTATTTTGAAGGAAAAAACTTATTAATTTCAAAATTAATATCATATTCATGCATAAATTCATATTTTTCTTATTACTAGAAAGATTTATCATTATTATTCCTCTTAAATCATGAAAACATTACTTTTATAAAAATAATTATTTTATATTTCTTACTAATTTAGCTAACGAGCCTGCTCACGAGTTTACGAGTCAAATACTATGCTGCTCACATTTGGGTTGTTTAATAAACGAACTTTACTGAACAGCTCGAACGAGCTTTTATCAAATCGAGACTCGAGTAGCTCACGAACAGTTTGGTTCATTTACAGCCCTATATCCAACTAGAATAAATAGATTCCAAAATAACCCTATAATTATTGCTAGATCCAAATAAAAATAATTCGACAACCCACAGCTTGATTCTTTCTACTTTGTGCTAGACTTTTATTTTTACATGTATTTATTTATAGGGCCAAATTAGAATCAGTTATCTATGAATAATTGCAAATTAGACTTGTTAAAAAATAGATTATATCCTAATGTAGGGCCTTTTAAATCAGTGTTGACAACTTTTAAGTTATAACTAGGATGTAAGCTTAGATTTGGCCATATAAGGAGTTGTGGTTGTTCAGTTTTGATAAACACTAGGGCGCTGACAAGTTGAAGCCCACATTTGAAGTAAGGTTTTATGGAGGATATCTTATAGAAACAAAATATGGTTGTGTTATGTTGTTGAGGATCAGAATATCATTGTTAACACTTACGTGAATTTTTTAAAAAAAAAAAAACATAAATAACCACAAAACTAAGTGTGAAATAATTCCTCAAGAAATTGAGAATGTTTACACGTTTGCAATAAGAGAGCATTGTATCAGCAAAGATGCACCTTGAGTTGGGGTAGATCCATCAGCACAATCAAAACTGCACGATAGACAACCTCATGCTATTGCACCCAACTGTTGAAGAATGAAACCTTTCCTATTTTTGCTTCTTCCCACATTGGTTGGAAGAAAGAAAAATATCTTGAGCCACAAGTATAATAGGAGTTCCTTATCACCTTTTTACTCGCACCAAACAATTAAGTTTATTTCTTCTATAGCTTACATTTTATTCTCCTATCTCTCAATTAGTGAATTATATTGGCTTGGTAGTGCCCCTAGACGTTGCCTTTATTGGTGAATTGGGTAACTAAATACAGTGTCGATTTCTTTGCTTTTTTTTTGATATTATTATCCTGTTTATTTCTTTTATTTCCTAACAATTGGAATAAGAGCCAAGGTTTTTTATTTATTTTTGTTAAGTGGGAGTCATGAGCGATAAAGTTCAAATCATTAGGTTCGATGAATCCAATTTTTGATCCTGGCGGATGCAAACCGAAGATTACCTTACTGGCAAAGATCTTAATGATGCATTGAGAGATATGCCAACTAACATGAAGCAATAGAATTGGAAACGTCTGGTTAATAAAGTGATGAGTATTATTAGGCTATCTCTTTCACAAAACGTGGCCTTTCACACAAAAAGTCAAAATTGGCAAAAAAAAATCATGGAGATATTGTCGAACATGTACGAGAAACCTCTGGTGGCTAATAAAGTTCATTTGATGCAAACACTCTTCAATCTGAAGATGAAGGAGAGTGTTGTTGTAGCAGATCATTGATCACTATTAAAATTATAGATTAATTATAGTGTAGTGAGCAAATAATTTTATAATAACCCGAAGATTGTCGTGTTGGGATTATATACTGAAAGCATATATGATTAAGTGTTTTGTACACTGGTCTTCATATATGTGTTGCTACAACAATGCTCGCTGTCTGAGAAACAAACATACAACGAACCATAATATCCTATTATCTCGCCTATAGGGATGACCATATGGTGTGTAGGAGATCACAGAGGATCATATGAGTCGTTTGACCTAGCGAGATATAAACAGTATCACAACTGAGACGGTCCCTGGATAGGCTGTCGGTCTAAGCTGCGGCACATCGGTTCATAAGTGGGCTTATCCTAGCTACTTGATGTGTCGGTACATGGTTATGTATTGATGGGATCAACAGTGGGATGTGCCATTCTCATTGACATATGAATGAGCCAGATCCCTAACATACTTCCTATGATCTTAAACCTAACTGAAGGATAAGGGGCACACACAGATTGACCACACTTTGATTTACCATGGTGGCGAGTCTTACATGTACTCTTATACTCGTATTTTGGGTGTTGGCAATTTGTGTGTTGCCTGCTTAGTCTGGACGTTTAGGTAAGCATATCCGTTTCAGGATGGTGACATTCCCTGAGGAGCTCACAAAGGTTCATTATGCTAAACCCTGCAGGTTGAATTATTTAATTCAGGCATAAGTGAAAAGGAGTGAGTGGTATTACTCAGGAAATAAGAGATTAATTAATTGTGGCTGATTGTCATAAGCCAAATTAATTAATGAATGTCTAAAACCTTAAATATGTGGATCATGTTAGTTTGGTGCACCCCGTTCTTAATAACGTGGTAATAAAGGGGCGAGTCTGCATTGTTACCGTGGTGAAGGTTAAAACAATGTTTTATTAATTAATTATGTTCTGGGTTGAACAAGGAAGGATTAATTAATAAAGAGGGCCCACTTTATTATTTGCATCTGGTCCCTGGTCTGGCCCATGAACTGCTCAAGCCCATTAGGGTTAGGGTTTCTCAAAACCCTAACACTATATATAGGCCTTCTCTCTATCAAATCTTTTTTAGACTATTCAGTATTGAACGAAAATTGAGAGAGACGGCGGCGGCGATCCGGAAGGGAGAAACTGATCGATTTCTCCAGATCTCGGATTTAACTTGGTAGATAATCCTCACCAGATTTACAAGGAGCAAGGGAACAGATCAGAAGATCAGATCTGTAGGAACAACTGTTCATCGCCGGTGTTCAGATTCAGATCCAGATTTATTTCATCGTTGTTGGCTCCGATCTAGTTCTGTAGATCAAACGGTGAAATCAGGTATTCTCTAAATCCATCCTCTGCAATTAATATTGTAGGAGCATGCATAGGATCGCATGGTTTATTTAATTGAAATTTGTTCCTGGTATCCTAAGAACGATCCTTGGCAAGAATTTAATTAATGGCAACTCGTGTTGTCCATCGTAGACTCAAACCCTACATGTCGATCCCACATGGATAGTGCAACGAGAATATTTCATGTACTAGATGTAGTTTATCAACTCTTTGTTTGAGAAAATCCGAATTTGAGAATAGGGTTTTGTTTTCAAATTAGAAAATAACTTTGATTTAAATCAAATAAATAAAAGCACATATCCCAGGGAATTCAACCAATCCAATTAACATGCATAAACAATCAACCTAAACCCAAATTATTATTATGGTTGAAAATCTTGCTAAATTGGAATGAACTCCTTGGTTAGGCAGTTAAACCTAGATTACTAGAAAGTGAATTTTACCTTTTGAGTCTCAATATCATAAACTAGTCAATCTCAATAAACATGCAGATTAAAACCTAGCTACAACCGAATATTCCTTTTGAGACAGAAAACAATCATATCAAATTCTATTTTCCTATTGTTAATTATCTCCTCTCGGTCTCAAATTAAAAACTATAAACCTAATCAAATTTCATCTCTCGATCCTTCAATTGAAAATAGATTTTAAAGATCAAAACCATAAAATTTGAACCAATTAATAAGGGTTAAATTTAATTAAATTATAACATGCTAAAGGGATGGTGAAAACCCTATAACCTGTTTGGGTTTCTAGCTAGACATGCTAAAAACAAACATTGAAACAAAGATATTGAACTTACTTGAATCATAAAGAAAATAGGAATTGAAATCTTCAATATCTTCGAGTTCCAAACAATAAAATAAAGAAAACTGGAAATTTTAAAGTATTTAAATGCTGAAAATTAAAGTGAAAATAACTTAGAAATTGAACACTAATTTCAAGCTATATAAGTCCTATTTATAGAGGAGGGAATTGAATCTTCATAAGGCATGTGTCAGGCTTCCCGCTCTCCCAATCCACAAAGTAGAGACTTCCTTTTTTATTCATTTGAGCACAGTCTCCCTGGAGTCTTTGTCATTGATCACACAATCTTCTTTGGTAAAAGTCACCTCATACCCTGATTGAATAAGATGGCTGACGCTCAGCAAGTTGTAATTAAGGATATGTTGTTGATGATGATTCCATTGTGCTCTAAGCATCCTTTGTCGATTTCTCTCCCCTTTGAGTCATCTCCAAAACTGACTAGATGTCCTCTTAATATCTTCAGATTTGATAGGAGATTTCTTTCTCTGGGCATGTGTGTTGAACACCCACTGTCCAAAATCCAAGCTCTTTTCTTCTTCTTTAGCTATGGTGACCCTGTACCTGCAAAACAGATAAGGTTAAACTAAAGGTACCCGTGTTTCTGCGGGTCCTGTACGGTTATTCTTATGGATCCATTATTTGGGAATCCATACTTGTTTCACCTTGAATCTAGGTGTCACAACTTCCTCTTCCTTTCTCCTCCTTTTGAGAAAATGAATGATATTTATATGCATTTTGGAAGGAATGGAGTGTGTGTGTGAAACCTTTCCCAAAGCTGAATTTCTCGAAACTGAGTTTCCTGGAACTGAATTCCTGGAAGCAAATTTTCTTGAAACTAAGTTTCGGTGTGGTTCTCGGAAATCTAGTCTGGGGTGAGAAGTCTTCCTAGCCCTAGATATGAGAGGGTGATAGGGCTCTGACCTCGTATAGGTGTTCCTCCAATACGGATAAGTTCTTTTCTCATAAGAGTTATGAGTAGGGAACCTCGAATTTCTCGAATCCGAAAATGATACTGACTTTTTGTAAAGTTCAGTACTAGCTGTTGAAATGGGTTTCCTTACATTAGGAACATTTTTCTTGACCCACTTCTTAGGCATAGTGGGCTTTATCTCAGATTTCTTTAACTTGTAAGTCAAATTATCTTCAAGCTTGGGTACTAGAGTTAGTTTCAAAGCTGACTTGTTCCCTTTGCTCTGATTAACCATTAAGGAGTCCTTCTCCAAACTGACTACTACTTTGCCTAACAGCTTAACTTCTAAATTAGAATCCTTCTTAAAATGATGATTAGAAATATTTCTAGTTTCAGATGTTGATGCATGATTGCTCAAAACTTTTCTGAAAAGCTTACTCCTAATTTATCAGATGGATCTCTTTGTAAACTTAGGGCTTCTGAATCATTACTAGTGCTAGAATAAAGTGAGCGGATAAGTTTTTTATCACTCGCAATTTTCAGTTTATGACATTCGCACTCTTTAGAAAGAGAGATTTATAAGATTCAAGCAGATTAAAATGCTCCTCCCTAAGCTTGGCTAGCTCATCACTGACTGAGGACTCGATCCTTGGATCTCCTCAGTCAGTTTTGAAACTTTAAGTTTTAGTGTGTCATTATCGTCGGCTAAAACATTTTTTAATTCATAAAATTTAGAAAATTCTTTGTTCAAAACTTCGAGAGTAACATCTTCTGAATCTGAGCAATAAGATTCGGAGTCCTCTTCAATGCATTCTATAGGAATAGAAACTGATTTAGAAATATTTACCAAGCTTTGCGACTCAGCTTCAGTTCCTTCTTCTTCGGATTTAGATGCTCTTTCTTCTCCAAGCTTGGCCATCAGCACCAGAAATGCTTCCTCCACGGCCTCATCATCTGAAGTGTAGTAGTCATCATCGTTGTCTGAAATGTCTGGCTCTTCAGTTCTGGATAACATGGCCTTTGCAACAACACTGGAAGCTTTCTTCTCGAATACCCTTTTCAGGCGTTCTCTCTCCTCCTTGGATACCAGGGGGAACTCGTACTTGAGGTAATCTGGAGAGTTGAACTCAAAGCATGCCTTGGGAGGTCTCTCGTTGAATCTTTGTTCACTGGGTTTTGAACCTTCCTTCTTAGCTTTAGCTTTCTCAAGAAGCTTTGTCAGCTTCCACATTTGCTCCTCAAGCTCTTCGATTGAGTTCTCTACCTCCTCCTTCTGGTTGGAAGGTGATGGTGCTGAGTTTGATGTAGACGTCTATCCGAATGATCTGTCAGCTTGATAAAGCTTCTGAGACCTTCTTTTGAACTCCTTTTTTGCGAAAAAGGCAGCTTCTTCTTCGGGATGAGTGCTGACATTACGCATAACTTCATTTATGTTCACCATTAGTATGTCCCACTCGTGAGATTGTAGCTGGGCAAACACATCTTTAGTCGTCATCTTGGAGAGATCCTTCTCCTTTAAGTTGGTAACTTTGATGAACCAATCCTCCTTGGGCATCTTGGAGAGAATCTTTGCGTTCATATCTGCAATCTCATAAGTTCTCCCCAAGTTTTTTAGCTCATAAATAATAGCATTAAATCTAGCTTTCATAGATTTTACACTTTCACTTGGAAGCATTTGGAATGATTTATACTTATCTACACAATTTTGAAGCTTGTTTCGCTTCATCTGATCAGTCTCTTGGCAGAGAATGCCAAGGAATTCCCACATCTTCTTGGCATTGTCGTAGGCAAGAGCTTTGACAACCAATGGCTCGGGAAAGGATTGAAGAATAAGCTCCATGGCCACTGAATCCAGCTGAAAACGAATTATGTCCTCATTCGTCCAGTACACATTAAGGTTTGTCTACTATCTCTATGACTCCTGCTCCTCCGAGCTGAGTGTTTACTTTGGTGATCTTCAGCGGTCTGGTGGATAGAACCTCAATCATCTCTGAATGACGTTCTTCAACATTATCAGAGAGAGCTTCTTCCATATATCAAAATTTTCTGATGAATACTTTGGAAGCTTCATAATGTGTGCCATCTCTGTGTACCTAAGCTTTTAATACACAAACAAAAAGCAAAGTGCAAGGAACAAAGATCTGGTCCTAAGCGACTCAATACAACCTTGGTCTGTAAGAACCTTGGCGCATGATACCACATGTTGGTCCCCAAATTAGAGAGCAAGTATATGCAACAGAAGTATAAATATGTGCAGCGGAAGTAATAATTGTATGAACTTTCTCTTGTTTTTCTAAATAGATAGAACTTCGTTTAATGTTCTTGAAAGATTTAGCTTAGGTCTGCCTTTAGAATGTCAGTCAGTGTATACTCTTCATACTTGAACAAGCATTGAAGGTTTTAAATGTCAGTTTGCAAAACTAAAATATGGTAGAAATATAAATGAAAATAGTAAAGAACACATGATATTTATAGTGGTTTGGATATAAAAAATCCTACATCCACTCTTCAAACCCAAAGTCTGGATAAATCACTAAGTAAATTCAAGCCTCCTTACGATCTATACACAACCCGTCGGCACCTCCGTCCTTCGGCCTGCTGTGGTCACTCGCCTAGGAACTCCTTGTACACTTTGTCTTCAGGTTGAAGTGAGGACGACACCCCGCAACCTTCTTCCTGGTGGTTGGATATTTATTGTTCTTCCCAGAACTTAGGTGGTTGGCATAAGCCCGTGAGAATCAGAATCCCAGAGTAGGAAACTGACTGCTATGAATATATCTTTGAAATATATATTTACCAAAGAGTAGCTGCAGCTATAAAGCTTCAGCCTCATGCTAAGAAGAAGTAGCACGGAGTAATAACTTGAGTCATGAACTCAAGTCTCGTGTATGGAAACACGAAACTTAGAGAGTTTAAGCACAGAGGTTGCTTAGATAAATGCCCTTTGTCGTGTGAGCATTCTCAGAATTCATAACTGTTTAAGGTTGAAGGGCATATCTATTTATAGAGGGATCCTTGAGAATTTTGAAATTCTTCCCATTGGGCACATTAATCCAATCGCTAGACTCATGGAAGATGTTGTCCAATCATAGACCATACTCTAGGTCTGCTCTGCTCTGCCTTGCTCTACTCTGTTGTGCTATGTAAGTGTACTTTTCACTAACTTTGCGTCAGATTAAGTTTCTATATGAGAAATCAAAGTTTGTATATCGTACTGACTTTGACTTAGGCATGTAGAAGCCGAAGTCTGACCGAGCTTCGATGACTTCGAATAGCTCGTGCTTTAAAGGTAGAGGCTCTTATACTGACTTCCCATAGTCAGTATAGCCAATCCTCGTACTGACTTCTCATAGTCAATATGGCTAACCCTTATACCGACTTCTCCTAGTCAGTATGAAAAACTCTCATATTGACATCTCCTAGTCAGTATGGAAAACGCCCTCATACTGACATCTCCTAGTTAGTACGGGAAGGCCCTCATATTGACTTCCCTAGTCAGTATGAGAAGACCCTATGCTGAGTACCCAAGCTCAGTCTTGGTCAAGGCCATACTTTGTGAGAACCAAGTTTCAAGGCGTATTCTTTGTCGATTCTCGAGCATCTCCCATGCTCGGTCTTCAGCCACTAAGTTCTATTACAACTCGATTGATCCTATACAAGGATTACATGTTTAGAACTCTAAAAATTGAAAAACTGACTAAGATAACTTTTATAACTTTTGACCCACCAAAACATAAAAAGTAAGGAAGGATTTCTCTTACAAAATCCTAACAATAATATTAAATTACATAAAAAAAATGCAAGAATTCGAATCTTATTGTCGGTGGTGTTTATAAATATTTATAAAAATGGAACATTACATTACTTAATTTATGTATCAATTAATTTAGATAAAAATCAATTATATAACTTAAAATGATTAACTAAAAATATCAATATATATAAATTTTCTAAATCTTATATATTTATTTGTTATGATTCTTATGCAAATTCAAATTAATAACTAATTCCAAAACCCACGATCAAACTTAATTTTCGCACTATCGCACAAGTGTTATATTAGTATATGTTAAAAATTAAAACTGCCAAATGACTTTATGGGCATGGATATTGAGTATACAAGAGAAACTGATGATTGAATTTGGAAAGTCGGACCTTTAAAGTCCGGTTGGTGATAAAAAGTTGTAGCTTTTAAAGTTGGGTTGGTGATAAAAGAGTGATAGTATAAATAAGTAACATAGATTATCATAAATATTTCCACTGGTACACATAACAACCCGTACATTTGATATATGGATATAAAAACTGTTTTTCGAAATAGTTACTTTGACTACAGTGAGACATTTAATTTTAGTTGAAAAATGATAATTTAAAAAAAATATCTCAAAAATCTAGAAATAAACCTTAAAGGAGGAGGTGAGACGGCAAGTTTAGCCTTATTATGTAGAAGGTAGAGAACTAGTCAAGTTAAAGTACAATTAAATAACTTTCAAAAACTTACATAAAGGGTAGCGTTCAATGTCAATGCAACACCCTTTTTCTATATTAGTTAGGAAAATTATTAATTTATCATATAAAAAATTGTTTAATTATTGATTTAGACTTCGTCTTGAAATCAAGAATTGAGAATTTTATATAATCTTCTTGGTTTTGAATTAAGATTTTTTTAATGAGATCCTTTCGTTTTTAAATTGCTAATTCGAATATCTTTTGTGCTTGCGATGTCTCTCCGTATGTGGTTTTGTCGCAGTCTTCTTAGTTTATAAGCTTTTAACCAGGTTGTCTAGACCTTTCTGATGCTCCATGCTTCTCGTTTTTGTTGAGTTTTGTTTTTTTAACTGCGTGTTTGCATAACTAAATTATTTTAATTCTTAATAATAGGTATTTAAAACCTTTTATCTGACAAAAAAAAAAGAAAAAGAAATTAAATAAGTTGCAGTTAAAAAAAAGGAGAATATGTAATTTTATCCCAAAATATCATATTTCAGGTAATTTTATCTCAAATATTTGCAATTATGGTATTTTATCCCAAGTTAATATTAGGGGATTTTATTCAAAAATTTTTCAATAAGGGTTTTCATCCCATATTTTATTTCATTGGTGAATCTTATCCAAAGTTTATATTAGGGAATTTCATCAAAAATATTTTTAATAAGAGTTTTTATCCCGCATTTTATTTCATTAGTGAATTTTATCCCAACTTGTGGGATATATTTTCTTGACAAATTTTATTATCATATTTAAGGTTACAAACATTAATTAATTAATTTTGGCTTTGACAAGCCTATAAATTAATTGATATCATTTATTCCTAAGTTATACCATTCTATTCCTTTTCACTTATGCTTGAACTTAATCAGCCTGAAGGAATTCCGCATAGTGAACTTTTTTTAGCTTCTTAGGGAATGTTACCATCCTATACTAGATATGGTCGCCTAACTACAGAAATAGAAGTCATACAAAATCTGCTACCACCCAAGATGCAGATATACAAGTACATGTAAGACTCTCCATCATTGCATCTCAAAGTGATATACAAACTTGCGTATACCTCTTGCACTTTCATTAGGCTTTAGATATCATCAAGCCATCGAGATCAATATTTTATTATGTCAGTTAGTTCCTATCAATACGTACCAACACATCTAGTGACCAAGATAAGTTACTAATTATTGATTGTGTTGCAGCCTAGACCGACAGTCTATTCTAGCACTGTCTTAGCTGTGATAACCATTTATATCTCGCTAGGTCAAGCGATCCATACGATCTTCTGTGATCTCAACACACCGTATGATCTCCCTATTGACGAGATAAGAGTATAGAGTCGCTTGCGATACAAGTTTGTTAATTCAGACAGGAGATGATAATACAACAATAAGGATTGCCAGTATATTAACCATAAACCATATTCATTATATACCAATCATAATGCTTTCAGTATATAAATCCATCAGGGACATAGATGAATTTCTACTGAAATGATCTCAGTTTTGGTGGAAATGTGGTTGGCCGAGATTCAAATATGGAATATAGCCAGATTTTGACCTAAATTTCCCAAATATTGGTCGAAATCGTGGTTGATTGAATTCTGAAGATGAGACAGAGAAGGATTTTTACCGAAATCCTATGGATCCTATAGATTTTGGTCGAAATTGATCTAAAACTTTGAAATCGAACATGTTTCAGGCAAAATCGCAGCATAGCATATGAGGATTTCAGGCAGAATGCGGAATCTGGAACTTATATAAAAGGGCGATAAAGGGGGAAAATCTAATTCTACCCATCTTTGAAGATAACTACCAGGAGTAGCCCAATTGAGAGAGAAGGAGGTGAGATTTGGAGCAAAAATCTACTTAATTTCGAGAAGAAAAGATCCAATTAAAGATCAAGACTGGTGCAATCACGATTAAGAGTTTCTCTACCTATTTCCTTAAATTTGTAATGGATTTCTAATACTATTTTGTAAATGTTGGTCCTCGATCAGAGTTACGATATATGTAGCAGAAGTATTAATGTTTATCTTGCACGTGTTTTGCTAAGGTCTCGACTTAGCAGGTGTTTTTCTAAATGTTTTAGCTCATGTATTCGTTAGATAGATTGCAGTTTAGACTATAACACTTGGTGTGTTGAGTTTCAAAAGATTTAACCTACAAACTAAATAACGTAGCAAAGCGGTAAATGACGCAAAGATTTTATAGTGGTTCGAACAATTGTTCTACGTCCACTCTTCAGCCCTCTGACTGAAAATTCACTAGAAGAATGAGTACAAGGTCAGGCCTGATCTCTAACGTTGAGCAGCATCTCCGTCTGCTTAGCGTGCACCTTCAAGCACCTCGATCTCCAATCTTCAACCGGTGTCGCTCCTTAGAGTGAGGACAAACCTCCCCTCACCTCGGACATCGACTGCTGGGAGTTTTATAGTTCTTCCCGGAACCTATCTTTGTGTTGGCGTAGCCCGTACCTATCACTCTTGAAATTTGTTCCTGGTATCCTAAGAACGATCCTTGGCAAGAAATTCATTAATCGCAACTCGTGTTGTCCATCGTAGACTCAAACCCTACAATTGGTATCAGAGCCAGGTTCATGTTCTTAGGCTCTATCTTGGATAGATTGAAATTAAATAAATATGTATGTTCATGGATGGATTTATATTGTCGTGGATGTTTTTGTTCTCGTGGTCTTCTCGTTTTTGGATCTGTTTTTCACCACGAGAAAATCCGTGGTTAGATTTAATAGGGAAAATCATGTAATAGATTTAGATCTATTTTTGTATTTTCTTTATTTTTCAAATTTGTAAAATCTGAGATCCGGAGGAACGAAGAGACGAAGAACACAATTCAGATCTGACAACAGTTTGAGTATCAGTTCAGCCCCTTCACCCAGCAGATCTCGCCGGCGGCGCGTCGGGCGACGGTGGCGGCGGCGGGCAGATTTCTGCCTTGCGGCTGGGCCGCGCTCGAGCTTCCTCACGCTGCTACAGTAGCTGGCGAGCGGCACGTCCTTCGTCGTGATGCGCAAATGGCCGGAGCGCGACAGGGGTGGCTGGCGGCGGCTAGGGTTCCGCCGCAAAGCTGCATCTGTGCGCGGTATTTTCTCTGTTCGACGGAGAAGATGACTGGCGAGTGTTTGCAGCAGCGGACAGGTCAAGGGCGAGTCTGATTCGAGCGTCGACGTGACTGAGACGATGAGGATATTGGCAGGTGTCGCGAGTGGTGGTTTAGTAGCAGCGGCCGCGCGCTGCTGCGCGCGGTGGCGCTGGTTCTGTACAGCGAGGCTGCTGCTTCTCATGGTGACAGTCGCCGGATATGGCGGCGGTAGCTGCTGCTAGCACCGGCGATGGCGGCGGGTGAAGTTGGCGGCTAGGGTTTCTGCAAACCCTAGGGTTTGCTGCCCGGGCTTGTAGCCCGGAGGCGGCCCGTTGTTCTGAAAAATTAGGGTTTGGCTGCTGTTTGGGCCAGAAACCCTAATTTGAAGCCCAGTCGCTGTTAAATCAGTTCAAATCAGATTTCAAGTCCAACGGAGGCCCAGTTTGAAGATCTGTATTGGAATTAAATCTTGTAATAGTTAGATTTAATTTATTTCCATGTAATCGCATCTGAGGGGCCACGAGAATTTATTTGTTTATTTATTTATTGTCATATTGATGTGATTTATTATGTGCGCACTAGTAAATAATATGAAGCATGCCTATTTGCTTTAATTATTTACTTTTATAAGCATGTTGCAATTTAATTTTTGAGCATGTCTTATGTGATTTATTTTATGTTTAAATTATGTCTATAAATTCCAGGATCATATTAATTTATGATGGAATTTTAGATGTGACATAATTTATGACACATAAAATAATGTGTGCGCATTAAACCTTTAGAATTAAAAATACTAAGCTGGATTTTGGTTCTTTTCTAACCAAGATCATTAGACCTCCACAAATACGACCTCTCATTGGAAGTAAGGCATCTCGAAGTCTAAACGTCTGCTGAAGCAGCTTGCGTTAGAGGTCCCTTACCAGTTCTAATGCGATGAGGTTTCTAAATAAAACATTTAGTTTAAGATGAGAAGTGGGAGCCTCTAAGCAAACGTCTGCTGAAGCGGCTTGCATTGAGACAACTTTCACTGGTCTCTAAGATTAAACTAAATGAGATAACAAAGGATGTTAAGGGCAGGACGCATGGGTCTAGTACGTATGTCGAATCGCTTTTTAATATCTGGAGTTAGGCTTGTGGTTATTTTGGCTTAGATGTTGCCTGGAGTATAACTCATGAATGATGTCCCTGCTCCGGATAGGTGAACATGGTCTTAAGATCTCCAATATTAATTTCTTTTGCTTAAGATACCTGGCATGTCAAGAAATTAAAGGATCATTTTGGTCTGGTTGAGCGTTTGCTGTAAACGTCTGCTGAAGCAGCTTGCAGTAAATTAGCTTGAGCAATTGGAGGAAGCAAATTGCATTGTTTTATCTAAAGGTTCTATGCATATTTGTTTCAATTGTTCGTAGTATGTGTTTACTTTAATTCGCTTATTTGTTTTTAGATATGTCTATTATTGCATCACTCATTAATTCAATCGTACACAATTCCTTGACTGGTCCGAATTTTCCTGGATGGAAAAGTGACATTGTCAAGCTCTTGGATTCATTTGGACATTTATTTGTTCTGCAAACTCCCTGTCCGAGTTCGCCGACTGATACATCTTATGATGAGGAGGGTGCACAGTATCACATGTGGATGTGGTCGAATGGCATGGCCAGACAATATATCTTGGCTGGTATGTCAGATGCACTGCGTCCTCGTTATAGTGATGTATGGCTTGCGCGTGACATTATGCGACGTCTTGACATAGCATATGGAGGACTCGATGGACATGCTAGATCCAGTCTTATCAAGCGTATTGTAAGACATAAAATGGGTCAGAACTGTTCGGTACGTGAACATGTGGGATCACTCATCCAGCTCATAGATGAGTACACATTAATGGGTGGTCAAATTGACAATGATGTCAAAATTGACTTGATACTCAACACGTTACCGAAGTCATTTGATGACTTCAGATTTTCTGTTGAGAAAAACAAGAGTGAGTATACTGTTCACAGTCTGCTCAAGGATCTTGTATCAACAGAAGCTTCTTCAGTCTTTTCTATGAGACACTCTGATTTGCTTCCAAGTCGAAAGAGTGATGTCAAAGGAAAGAGGAATGAAGGAAGCAGTGGGAGCAGTCTTGCCTTATCAGTTCATTCCAGATCTCTTGCTAAAAGTTCTTCTAAATCGCGTTATTATGACATGAAGAAGAATGGTAAAGGAGAGAACAAAGGAAAGAAAGATAACAAGAAGGACAAATGTTTCAAGTGTGGTAAGAAGGGTCACTGGAAAGTAAATTGTCCAAGTTTGGTAACTAAGGGACAAGGTACGTCATCTTTTGCATTGCTTGTTGAAACATGTTTAGTGTCGGTTTTCTACTCCTTAGTGGGTAGTGGTAACTGAGGTCACTAATCGTGTTTGCTACACTTTGCAGGGAATTAAGCTTAAGGCTTGAAGATGGCGGGATTACCATCTCCAAGATTGATGTTGGAAGTTGCTACTTCAGCTGATGGAGATTTTACTTTGAGTTTATGTTAAAACTCTGTTTTAATTCAAGTTTCTGAAGAGATATTGTTTTGGTTTAGATAAACATATTTTTCATCTATTGGATTATCAGTTATTCGATAGAGTGTTCTAATCATAATGAATAACAGCGTTTTCTATTATGGATGATTGTCTCTTCATTACTTGATTACATAAACTATCAGTGTTCTAAGGTATAATTTAAAGAATCTCTATAGAGATAGGTTACATCAGTCTAAGTATTTTTTAAGTAATTCATGGAATTATGGATCCAATCCAGGTATTCCTAAGAATGGTACTTATGACAACTACTTAGAGGTATAAGATGGTAACCAGGCCTTTTATTAGGCGAATTGTATCTCTATAAGGTTATTTCGTGTTTGCTCTGGTTTGCTGGTTTGAGTCTACTTCCGCAGTTGCCTTAACAGGCATTGATACTGTAATCATTTAAGATTTGGATATGTTTAACTAGTTCACTACAAGTCTTAGTCTCTTTCTTTAATCAAGAGCGTTCAAGACTAAGGTAGAGAATAAGTTAAACAAGACCGTAAAAACATTATGGTTCATTCATAATGGTGTATCTTAAGTGTTGGGGTTTTACAGTATCTGGCGGAGCAAAGGGATTGCATCCCAGTTAACTACACCTATTATCCCTCGATTGGGATAGTGTAGGTAAAACGAAATAAGATTCTTTAAAAGTTTATAAGTTATGCCAGCCTTGCCAAACTTTCATTTTTGGGAACAGCGCCAAAAGCAATTACATGTTTGCTTAATCTAGTGTCTTCTTAATAAGTTCCATATAACCTAGCAGACCTTGACTCTGTCAAAAGGGCAATGATGGGTAATTCGGCGGTTAAGCTGATATAGGAAACTGATTGGTTGGAAGAAAGGTTTAAGCTAGTATTGCTTTGTGGGCTATTCCATGTAAACGAAAAAGATGGTTGTTTTGTATATCCTAGATACAAGCAAGTTGTATAGGATAAAACCATGAATCCAAATATGAGATTGTTCTCTAACGTTCTAGAGAAGACAATTCAAATCCATCAGGAAATACCCCGTGGCATATTGAGCATACCTTGGAAGGTATGGTACCAATTGCATGGTCACCTGTGCAAGGTGGTAAACCAAAAATTAATGCACCATTAACTGACAACGTAAAAAGAGCATCGTTGCAGTGGGAGGTTGCCTTAACAGGCCTATTAGTACTAGTTCGTGGAAACAGTCTCTGGACTTGTTCCCAGCTTGACGAACACCATTGTACTTATCCCTTAATGCGAAACGAAGCTGTTAAGACAAACGATGCAGTTTAATGACGTCAAGTCATGGATTCAGAAATGAATCAGTAAAGATTATGGTTATGTATCAGGATCAGTGATTGCCAAATAGCTTACCAGCTATAAGTAACTGATTGATATACAAGGTAAGAAATGCTCGAATGGTAACCTAGTGTATTCGAGAGTCTAGGTTAGTGAGTAAGGTATGTTTCACAACAAGACCTTCTCACTGGTTGCAACTATTAAGTCCATTCGAACCATAACAGCACATATGAATCTAAATATCTGGAAGATGGATGACGTCTTCCGTATTTTATAAACGGGTACCTTGATAAGAGGTGACGACATCTGTATGCAACAACCAGATAAGTTATGTGCAGTAAAGTGAAAAGCATCATGTCTGGAAGCCAAGGTAGTTCTAGTATGAACTTAAAGGAGCTTCAAGGTCATGTAACAGACATTTCAATATTGTCTATCGAGAATGAGAGATTCATGTACCAATTATGTGTCAGCGGAAGCGTGATTTTCCTTGCACATTATGCAGATAGTATTTTCACATTTGGAAATGGTGTGGAGATATTTTTAGGCATAAAGGATTGTTATCCGAACAGTTTCAGAAGTAGGATTTATGAGATCTTGGAACATCTTTTGAACTAGAGTCTTGTGTTGTCACAAGAAAAGGATGTTCAGGTATCTCAAGTCGCTTAAATTGATTCTGTGGTGAGTCGTTCATAGCAAGAAAGATTATTATCTTTCCATATTGTAAATGAACGAAGTTAGATATCTGTTATGCTATAAGCATGTTAAACAGATATCACTTCAACTCTGGATAGGCACATTGGTTAATGAATGAGCCTTTTGAGTTGAATGGCATCGGATATCCAGGAGGATCATAAGGAAATGAAATCGACCTCTAATTATGTGTTTGTCTTGGAGGAGGAGTTATAGGAATCTAACACAAAAGTGTGTTGCAGATTCCGGTATGAAGGCTGTGGTTTTTGACAGCTTCATTAGCTTCGCATGAAGCAGTATAACTCCGATGTTATCCTCTAGAGGTGTGTGTTCTGAGTTTGCCTCATAAGGTCACATGCAATTGTGATCATGTTGGTGCAATGACAAACTCAAGGGAACCCAAGACTCACAAGGTGGTGAAACACATAGGATGTGTAGTATCACATCATACGAGAAATCGTGACAAGAGGTGACGTGAATGCAGTGGGAGTGATTGACAGTATAGACACACTTAATACTTTGATAAAGCAATGGTATTATGCTTTAAGTATAAGTGGGAGATTGTTGGGATTGTATACTGAAAGCATATATGATTAAGTGTTTTGTACACTGGTCTTCATATGTGTTGCTACAACAATGCTCGCTGTCTGATGAAACAAACATACAACGAACCATAATATCCTATTATCTCGCTCATAGGGATGACCATATGGTGTGTAGGAGATCACAGAGGATCATATGAGTCGTTTGACCTAGCGAGATATAAACAGTATCACAGCTGAGACAGTCCCTGGATAGGCTGTCGGTCTAAGCTGCGGCACATCGGTTCATAAGTGGGCTTATCCTAGCTACTTGATGTGTCGGTACATGGTTATGTATTGATGGGATCAACAGTGGGATGTGCCATTCTCATTGACATATGAATGAGCCTGATCCCTAACATACTTCCTATGATCTTAAACCTAACTGAAGGATAAGGGGCACACATAGATTGACCGCACTTTGATTTACCATGGTGGCGAGTCTTACATGTACACTTATACCCGTACTTTGGGTGTTGGCAATTTGTGTGTGGCCTGCTTAGGCTGGACGTTTAGGTAAGCATATCCGTTTCAGGATGGTGTCATTCCCTGAGGAGCTCACAAGGTTCATTATGCTAAACCCTGCAGGTTGAATTATTTAATTCAGGCATAAGTGAAAAGGAGTGAGTGGTATTACTCAGGAAATAAGAGATTAATTAATTATGGCTGATTGTCATAAGTCAAATTAATTAATGAATGTCTAAAACCTTAAATATGTGGATCATGTTACTTTGGTCCAACCCGTTTCTAATAACGTGGTAATAAAGGGGCGAGTCAGCATTGTTACCGTGGTGAAGGTTAAAACAATATTTTATTAATTAATTATGTTCTGGGTTGAACAAGAAAGGATTAATTAATAATGAGGGCCCACTTTATTATTTGCATCTGGTCCCTGGTCTGGCCCATGAACTTCTCAAGCCCATTAGGGTTAGGGTACCTCAAAACCCTAACACTATATATAGGCCTTCTCTCTATCAGATCAAGTTAGATTTTTCAGTATATTGAAAATAGAGGGAGAGACGGCGGCGGCTGATCCTGTGGGAGGAATTGATCAATTCCTCCAGATCTTGGATTCAACTTGGTAGATAATCCTCACCAGATTTCCACGGAGCAAAGGAACAGATCAGAAGATCAGATCTGTAGGAACAACTATTCGTCGCCGGTGTTCAGATTCAGATCCAGATCTATTTCATCGTTATTGGCTCCGATCTAGATCTGTATATCAAACAATGAAATTAGGTATTCTCTAAATCCATCCTCTGCAATTAATTTTGTAGGAGCATGCATAGGATCGCATGGTTTATTTAATTGAAATTTGTTCCTGGTATCCTAAGAACGATCCTTGGCAAGAAATTCATTAATGGCAACTCGTGTTGTCCATGGTAGACTCAAACCCTACATCTTGTATGTACTAAATCGCGAACCTTTGAATCAATTAAGGACTTGTTGTGTACTATAGTGTTACTACAGAACCAATGTGCAAGTATACACAATTCACAAGTAATACAGTCAAGTGAGACCAGATATCGAACCCAAGGGAGTGAGTTTCTAAATCGTGCACTCAAAATCGCTTGTAATTGGAAGGATGTTTTTGTCTAACTTCTAGTCAAAACATAAATATGCATAAACTATAATTCCAAATAAAACTAATATTAGTAATATTTCCTAGTTCCACAAAATAAACATAAATGATAGAAATGGATATCACTAATATTAGAAAACACACTCGGGTTATGGAATACAATTCACCACTACTATTCTATATGCTAGAGTTTATGTCTCGCATTCTCCTGAACCTTAGAACTTTTCCTAATCCTGCCTAGCGAACTGTCGTCCTACTAGATCTACACTCTCTCACCGGGATTCATATGCCTATGTGTGCCTCAGTGATTGAATGATGAAGTGATCAAACCCAGTTCTATTAAGTTGTGTTATCTCATATGTCTATGGAATTAACACAATTATCTAAGATCCCCTCGGCCTATTTTACCTTTCGGTCTCTCTAGGTGATGGGTTTCTTTCCACTATCGTGCTCAAGAAACGATTGAAAACAAGATCGAAGATAAGTTCAGTCATACGAAACATGACTCTAACATTTAATCAAGCAAAAGCATATTGTTCCACAACCCAAGTGTAAATAGAGTTAGCTCATACTTGCGAAAGGGATAAAATAAAATAGAAGATCATTCATCATCAAATACAACTAAAAATCTAAAACCAAACATTCAATGATGATCCTTCTCGCTCCAATGGCTTCTCCTTCATGCTGGTTCTCCAATCGCCTTCTCTATCTCCGTTTGTGTGTTCTTTTCTGAGTGTTATCTCATTCTCCACAAAAAGTGCTTCTTCTTTGTTGATATTTTTGCATTACTTTTCCAAAGCTGTCGATCTCCTCACTTTCCTCCAGGATGCTTCCACGTGTGAGGATGTCACTATTTCATCCAGACAAAAGTTCGGCCCCCTTTGTGACACTTGTCCTCCCAGCAGACAAGATAAAAAAGGACCTTTATCCGTTTCTCCAAATGGTCCCGGAGAGAGAAAGTCTTCTTCCTTCGATTCATGCATCTCCCATGCTCAAGCATATCCTCTAACAGTATGCTGCAGGTAAGCTCTAGCATTCCGAACCTGATTAAAACTTCACCAAAAGCTTGCAAAAACTTATTAATACTTGCATAAGTTAAATATCATGAACTATTTACAAAGAAGCAAAAACAAGCAAAAAGGACTTTGATTACTAGGCACCTTATTCAAAACAACATCTAAAGTTCATAATAAGAGATCAAAAGATAACTCTTTATGAGAGTTATCACCCCCCCAAACTTAAGATATTGCTTGTCCTCAAGCAACTAAAATAGACTCAACTAACATAAACCAAAGTTCACAAGTAATAAGCTAGAATAGTTTATCTCCTCTTTATGAAGCCCTCAGCAAAAGGAAAAAAGAAAGCATGAATGATAATTCTCTTGATTGTTCAACTTCAGTCCTCGTTCTTTACAAAGTTTAACAATATACACTCATTCCAATCTTACAATTCAAAGTCCACAAAAAGAGAAATCAAATTTCAAGATAACCAAATCATAGTTGAGCTTAACCTTAACTACTTATTCAAGCCTCAATGCTCATTAATGCCATTTTTCTTTTCCTACCCGTTCATTCTCTCTTGTTCTTCACTAATAGGCTTCACATCCCACCTAGATCAAAAGGACTTCACGGCTTCTAATGTTAGGCCAAGGTTCAAGGTGAGAAAATTTGGATAGAGTGACTTAAGTCTAGAGGCATTGTCCTTCTTGTTCTAACCTGACTTGCTTTATTCTAATCTTCCGACTTACATATTTTCTTCTCTTTTTTTTTCCAGTAATTTGCTATTGCTATATCACTCGGCTTAATCCTCAACAGATAATGTGGTCATCAGTCTTATTTCATACACATTTTTTTTTCAGGCTAACACATTTGCCTATTCTCTCTTTTTTTTTCCAGGCCAAAATGGCTATCTTTTTTATTATTTTCAAAAGGTAAAAGGCCTAAGGAAGACACTTCGAATAGAAGTGGTACCCCCCAAACTTTGAACATAACATTGTCCTCAATGTTAGAATAGAATTAAGTTGGCACAACCCTCTAGACTAGGACGTGTATGGGATTTGGCTTAACATAAAGTAGGTGTAAACAAGAAAGGGCTCAAGCTCACAATCTAGGTGCAAAAGGAATATTCAACATAGCCAATGAATCTTCTGAAGGCACAAAGATCAAACAACTGCCTTAATCATCCCTAAATAGGATGTTCAGACCTAATTTGTCTTGACCAAGATTGAACTTAGGGTAGATGACATTTCACAATTTGAAATTCATGACGCACTACCAGCTAAGCTCAAGCAAATGTCCAACATATCAGGTTTTTAAAAAACAACAGAGAATTCAAACTTTGTCTCGCAGATCACGTTTTCATGTACACAGCTAAACATCAAAAGTAGACGAGGATTGACTCTCAACAATCGAGATCATAACCAAGCATGCATGAGAAAGAGCGAGGAAAAATGAGACATCATAGGGTAAGATGAGATCACACTACTAGACTTAAAACTTATTATTATAAAACCAAACGAAACTTCATGCTTTAACATGGGACAAGCATGAAGTTTGGACACCCATTTAACAAAAACTAAAGACCATAACATAACAAAAAAAGAAATAACATAAACGAAATCAGAAATTGTTTTTGCAAAAGCTTAAAGAGATTAGAGAGGACCCCGTTCGTCAAACCGAACCATCAGCAACCTTCTTCACCTTCACACAGCTACCCTTCTTCTTCAACAACCTGGTGGTTTGAGCTTTGATTTTCAGCAGCCTGCTCGACCTCCTCAATTTTTGAGCAGGCTCTGGCTTCTTTGCCTTTTTGGTAGCCTTGGATTTTGGTGAAGCTGGACTAGGTTTCTCCGGTGTAGCTTCAGGGGATTCAATGTCCATCACTGGTCGCTTCTTTCCACTTTTCTTAGTCCTCATATTTAGATCTGCAGAAAGTATAAATTCAGACCCCCGAAACTACAGTAAAATCAGATACCCCATAAAATTTTGACATTCGATTGCTCTGGGTTTTCTTTAACACATCAACAATCCACCCTCAAACTTTGAGTTCACTCAAAGTTTGTCACAACAGATTAAACACCAGTTCGAAATTTGAAATTGCTTTAAGCCCTAGCGCAAACTTGTCAGACTATCCTATCAGAACTACTGCATGTGACTCGCAATGATCACAGAAACCAAGACAAATTTTTCTATCTCTATTCAAGTTCATGAGTTTTAAAAATCATGCAAACAAAGAATTTTTACCCATTCCCAAGACAACAAATCAACAAGAACTTCAGTAACAAGAACATACCAGCCATTCTAAGTCGCGAGATCAACCAAGAAACATGGAACAACCAAGTTCGAGAGAAAATATGAACACCCAGGGCAGAAGAGTAAAGGGAATTGAAGAATCAAATCTTTCTGATTTATGCACGAGGTTTCCTGGTTTCTTCTGCCCAATTGCTAAAGATGGAGTGCTTTTGAACAATTTAAACAATATCTACATAATATATATAACTCCACTTTAAGCAAAAATTGGCACAAGAAATAAGGAAACCCTTTCGACTTCCCTTGATTAGAGACACCCCTTTCTTTTCAATTTAAAAAGTAAGTTTCCAAAACTGTCATTCTTAGGGGTAACTGCACTCTCTCTCCTCAACGACTATTTTGTTTAATCCTAATCCATATATTTTCCAAATTTGCTATTTTTCTTGTTTTCTTTTTTTTATATATAATATAAACATAAAATACTCAAACCCGTATTACTAAATAAAATACTTAATCTATTTTACGTAATTAAATCAAGTGTGCTCAGCACCAATGTTATTCACAGGCTGTAGCATTCGACCATCCTAAAGTTAAATCAAAGGATATTTAAATTTAACTAGGCAAGAAATTAAATGCAGAATTAAAATAAATATACTAAGCTATCACCGCATGCTTCATCTAATCCTCATGATAGCTTAGGTTATCTCAACTTCAGGGTTCTTCCAATATGAAAGAAGCTTTCAGCTTGCTCCAGCCTCTTTCATGGTATTGCTTTACCCTCTGTCCATTGACCTTAAAAGTACTCCCTGTGCCTTCATCTTTCAGTTCCACAGCTCCATGAGGATAAATCTTCACCAAAGTGAAAGGTCCTGATCATCTGGACTTGAGCTTCCCTGGAAATAGCCTTAGCCTAGCATTGAAAAGTAGAACCTGCTGTCCTTCTTCCAAATTTCTGTTTACAATCTTGCTGTCATGCCATCTCTTCACTTTTTCCTTGTATATCTTTGCATTTTCATAGCTTTGCATCCTCAATTCTTCCAGTTCATTAAGCTGCAACATTCTCTTTTCCCCACTTGCCTTAGGATTAAAATTCAATTTCCTGGTGGCCCAAAATGCCTTATGCTCCATCTCCAGAGGCAAATGACAAGCTTTCCCGAATACAATCCTGTAAAGAGACATCCCCAAAGGTGTTTTGTAGGCTGCCCGATAAGCCCACAACAAATCATCTAAGTGCTTGGACCAGTCCTTCCTTGTGGTATTCACCACCTTTTCTAACACACTTTTTACCTCTCTGTTTGACAATTCAGCCAGTCCATTGGTTTGCGGGTGATAAGCAGTTGAAACTTTGTGGTTAATGTTGTACTTGGCTAAAAGAGCAGCCAAACTCTTATTAATGAAATGTGTTCCCTCATCACTGATGATTGCCCTTGGTGTTCCAAACCTTGTGAAGATGTTCTTGTGCAAGAATTTAATGACAGTGGTAGCATCATTGTGAGCACAAGCACAGACTTCCACCCACCTAGATACATAGTCAACAACTAGCAAAATATATTCATTTCCAAAAGAGGATGGAAATGGCCCCATGAAATCCATACCCCACACATCAAATAGTTCTACTTCCACTATATTATTCAGAGGCATAACATTATTGGCTGGTAAATTCCCCACTCTTTGGCATCGGTCACAGTTCTTCACAAACTCAAAAGCATCTTTGAAGATCCCTGGCCAGTAAAACCCTGACTGCAACACCTTGGCTGCTGTTCTCTGTCCCCCAAAATGTCCTCCATATGCTGAAGCATGGCATTCATTCAAAATATCTGGAATCTTATAATCTGGGACACACCTTCTGAAAATTTGATCAGGGCACAACCTATACAGAGTTGGATCATCCCAATAATAGAACTTTGCATCATGTAGAAACCTCTTCAACTGCTGTCCCTGCAAACCAAAGGGTTATCGGCCTGTAGCAAGATAATTTGCAATGTCTACAAACCAGGGTGCATCTTCCTTGCATGCCATAAACTGCTCATCTGGAAAAGCATCATTAATCTGTGCTGTGTCATCCACTCCAAATTGATTTTCTAATCTTGACAAATGATCAGCAACTTGATTCTCTGTTCCTTTTCTATCTTTGATTTCCAAATCAAATTCTTGCAGGAGAAGTATCCATCTAATGAGCCTTGGTTTTGCATATTTCTTAGCCATTAAGTACTTGATTGCAGAATGATAAGTGAATACTATTACCTTGGCTCCAACAAGATAAGATATGAACTTGTCAAAAGCAAATATCACTGCCAACAACTCTTTTTCTGTAGTTGTATAGTTTCTTTGTGCCCCATCTATTGTCTTGCTTGCATAGTATATGGATCTGAAAATTTTATCCTTTCCCTGTCCTAGTACTGCTCCAACTGCATAATTACTTGCATCACACATCAGCTCAAAGCGTTCATCCCAATTTGGTGGTTGCATTAGAGGAGCTGTGACAAGTGCAACTTTCAACTTGGTAAATGCCTTCATACACTCACTGCTGAAATCAAACTTCCTGTCTTGTTCTAGCAGTTCTGACAGTGGCTTGGCTATCTTAGAAAAATCCTTGATAAACCTTCTATAAAAATCGGCATGGCTCAAGAAGCTTCTTACTGCTTTAACTGAGTTTGGAATTGGCATTCTTTCAATAACTTCAATTTTTGCAGGATCCACTTCAATGCCTTTGTTGGAAATCTTGTGCCCTAATACTACCCCTTGCTCCACCATGAAACAGCATTTCTCCCAGTTTAAAACTAGTTGTGACCTCTCACATAACTGCAGAACTTTTTCAAGGTTTCCCAGACAAGTATTAAAGTCTCTTCCAAAGACTGAGAAGTCATCCATGAACACCTCTAGCCCATTTTCAATCATTTTAGAAAATATGGAGATCATGCGACGCTGGAAAGTTGCTGGAGCATTACAGAGGCCAAATGGCATTCTTCTGAATGCAAATGTTCCATAAGGGCAAGTGAATGTAGTCAAACTCTAATGTTCTGGGGCTATTGCGATCTGATGGTACCCAGAATATCCATCCAAAAAGCAGTAGTAGTCCTGACCAGCCAATCTGTCTAGCATCTGATCTACAAAGGACAGTGGAAAGTGATCCTTTCTGGTGGCATTATTCAGCTTCCTATAGTCTATGCAAATCCTCCACCCAGAAACTGTCCTCGTAGCTATCATCTCATTCTTCTCGTTCTGTACCATAGTGATTCCTCCTTTCTTAGGTACACACTGCACTGGACTCACCTATGAACTGTCTGATATAGGGAATATGATCCCTGCATCCAACCATTTTATTATCTCTTTCTTAACAACCTCCTTCATGTTGGGATTAAGCCTCCTCTGTGGCTGCACTGAATTCTTGCTTCCATCCTCTAGCAGTATCTTATGCATGCAAATTGTAGGGCTGATTCCCTTAATATCTGATATAGTCCACCTAATTGCTCGTTTGTGTTTCTTAAGCATCTGCATCAGCTTCTGTTCATCCTCACCTTTCAAATTAGAAGCAATTATCACAGGTAGAGTGTCTGCTTCTCCCAAATATACATACTTCAGATGATTTGGCAAAGGCTTAAGTACTAGCTCAGGGGGTTCTTCAAGAGAAGTCTTCGGCTCCTTTTGTTCCCTATTCATAAGATCCAGTGATTCGAAATTGGATTTGTACCCCCAAACTTTGCTCCATGCTCTACCCATGCTACAACATTTTCACCAGATATGTCCTCATTTTCACATTCTTCATGTTGCAGTTCTTCCACATGCTCCGCTATTACTGACTCCAATATTCCAATGGTGAAGCAGTCTTCTGATTCATCTGGTAACTTTATGGTATTGTACAGGTTAAAAGTAGCCTGCTCTTCATAAACTCTCATGATCAGCTTCCCCTTTTCCACATCAATCAGTGTTCTCCCTGTGGCTAAAAAGAGTTTTCCCAGAATAATGGGTACCTCTTTGTCAGCTTCATAATCTAGGATGATGAAATATGTGGGAAAGATAAACTTATCTACTCTGACCAGTACATCTTCAATCTTTCCCTCTGGATGAACAGTTGATCTATCTGCAAGCTGCAAAGTAATGGTTGTTGGTCTTGCTCCTCCGATACCCAGCTTCTTAAAAATTGAAAGTGGCATTAAGTTCACACTGCCTCCCAGATTTCATAGTGCTCTTCCCACATCTCTTCCTCCAATTGAACAGGGAATGGTAAAACTCCCTGGATCCTTTAGCTTTGCTGGAATTTGCCTCCTCAAGGGTCCACTGACTTCTTTAAATAGGGACACAGTCTCAAAGTCCTTCAGCCTTTTCTTTTTAGTCAGAATGTCCTTCAGAAATTTTACATAAGTTGGCATTTGTTCTAGAGCTTCCACTAGAGGTACATTGATGTGGATTTTCTTGAGCATGTCCAGGAACTTCTTGAATTGCTCCACTTCTTTCTGCTTTTTAAATCTGACAGGGAATGGTGGTTGAGGTAGATTGTAGTCATCTTCCACCGATTTCCTTTTGCTGTTAAGTATATTTCCCTCAGGAGCTTCAACAGACTTTTCTTGGTTTACCAACTCCTCATTGATCACTGGATAAGCTTCTTTGATAGGAGCTTTTCCTTCTCTCTGTGTTTTAGTTCCAATGTGAACCTCTTTTTCAGATAACTCCACCTCTTTCTGTTGTGCCTCAGTAGGTCTCTCATCAATCTGCTTCCCACTTCTTAAGGTTACCACTTTGCACTGCTCATTTCCCCCTCTTGGGTTCTCTGTGTTACTAGGTAAACTCCCCTGTGGTCTATTCCTGATATCATTGGCTAGCTCTCCCATTTGAACTTCAAGATTTCTCAATGAAGAAGCTTGACTCTGTATCAAAGCATCCTGGCTTTTCAGTCTCACTTCATTCTTGGCCATGAATTCCTTCATCATTTCTTCCATGGATTTCTCAGGTTTCTGAGGTGGTGCCTCCAAACTTTGCTGCTGACCACTCTGCTGTTGATTGTTCTGTTGTTGGTTATATCATCCTTTGTTAAAGTTATTATGCTGGTCCCGTGCTCCAGCATTTTGATTTCCTTGCCCAGACCATGAGAAATTAGGATGGTTCCTCCACCCTGTATTGTAAGTGTTTGAATATGGGTTGTTATTCCCCTGGTACTGCTGATGTCTATTCCCCATGTAACACACAGATGCTGGATTTGAAGGGCATTCCTCAAACTGATGGCCTTCCCCACAATAAATACAACTCACAACTCTTGCAGTTTCAGTTGGCATTGAGGAAACCATAGCTTGACTGGTATTTTTCTCAATGTTCTTCATGGTTGCTCCCAGAGCTTCCATATGTGCAGTGAGAGCCTTCATGGGATCAACTTCCAGAATCTCTACAACCTTTGGAGTGGTAATGGCAGCTGCTCTATAATTAGCCCACAGATAGTTGTTTGCAGCCACCTTATCCAAAATTTCACATGCCTCATTGTATGTTTTGTCCAAAAGAGCTCCCCCTGCAATGGCATCGATCATCATCCTGGAGTTTCCAAGTAATCCATTGTAGAAAATCTCTATCTGAATACCATAGGGTATCCCATGATTTGGACACCTTCTTAGTAATTCTTTATACCTTTCCCATGCCTCACTAACCGATTCATCACATTCCTGTTTAAAGGACATAATTGCATTTCCACACCTGACATTCCTGGTAGGAGCAAAGTACTTCATCAAGAAAGTCTCAGCTAACTCATTCCAGGTTGTCACCGATCCTGGTGTCAAATTTGTGAGCCAAGTCTTAGCAGTGTCTCTTAAGGAGAAAGGGAATAGGCGCATCCTTAATGCCTCGGGTGTTACTCCCTGTAGTTTAAAATTATCACAGATCTCCAGAAATGATCTTAAGTGCAGATGTAGATCCTCTGTGGCTTGACCATTGAACTGCCCCAAACTTTGTAACATTTGGAAAATAACTGGCTTCAGCTCAAAGTGTTGTGCCTGAACCTCAGGTCTCGCTACCCCTGGATCAAAATCAGTGAATCTTGGTGCCATGAATGTTCTGATAATCCTGTCCTTCTCATCAATATTCCTCTCCGAATTCTCTTCATCCATCTTCTTAACTTTTTGCTTTCTCCTGTTTCTTCTGAAGGTCCTCTCAATTTCTGGATCAAATAGGAATAGTTATCTCACAATCTTTTCACTCATAAACTACTGACCCTTCTACATTGAGAAAATGATTAGTTTCCAAAACCAGTCAGGTCATATAATATTCTATAATACTCAAGCAATTTAAAAGCATTCAGATTTAAATTTAATCACTCCCCGACAACGGCGCCAAAAACTTGTTGTGTGCTATAGTGTTACTACAAAACCAATGTGCAAGTATACACAATTCACAAGTAATACAGTCAAGTGAGACCAGATATCGAATCCAAGGGAGTGAGTTTCGAAATCGTGCACTAGGAATTGCTTGTAATTGGAAGGATGTTTTTGTCTAACTTCTAGTCAAAACATAAATATGCATAAACTATAATTCCAAATAAAACTAAGATTAGTTATATTTCCTCGTTCCACAAAATAAACATAAATGTTAGAAATGGATATCACTAATAATAGAAAGCACACTTGGGTTATGGAATACAATTCACCACTACTATTCTATATGCTAGAGTTTATGTCTCGCATTCTCCTAAACCTTAGAACTTTTCCTAATCCTACCTAGCGAACTGTCGTCCTACTAGATCTACACTCTCTCACCGGGATTCATATGCCTATGAGTGCCTCAATGATTGAATGATGAAGTGATCTAACCTAGTTCTATTAAGTTGTGTTATCTCATATGTCTATGGAATTAACACAATTATCTAAGATCCCCTCGGCCTATTTTACCTTTCGGTCTCTCTAGGTGATGGGTTTCTTTCCACTGTCGTGCTCAAGAAACGATTGAAAACAAGATCGAAGATAAGTTCAGTCATACGAAACATGACTCTAACATTTAATCAAGCAAAAGCATATTGTTCCACAACCCAAGTGTAAATAGAGTTAGCTCATACTTGCGAAAGGGATAAAATAAAATAGAAGATCATTCATCATCAAATACCACTAAAAATCTAAAACCAAACATTCAATGATGATCCTTCTCGCTCCAATGGCTTCTCCTTCATGCTGGTTCTCCAATCGCCTTCTCTATCTCCGTTTGTGTGTTCTTTTCTGAGTGTTATCTCATTCTCCACAAAAAGTGCTTCTTATTTGTTGATATTTTTGCATTACTTTTCCAAAGCCGTCGATCTCCTCACTTTCCTCCAGGATGCTTCCACGTGTGAGGATGTCACTATTTCATCCAGACAAAAGTTCGGCCCCCTTTGCGACACCTGTCCTCCCAGCAGACAAGATCAAAAAGGACCTTTATCCTTGTCTCCAAATGGTCCCGGAGAGAGAAAGTCTTCTTCCTTCGATTCATGCATCTCCCATGCTCAAGCATATCCTCTAACAACATGCTGCAGGTAAGCTCTAGCATTCCGAACCTGATCAAAACTTCACCAAAAGCTTGCAAAAACTAATTAATACTTGCATAAGTTAAAATATCATGAACTATTTACAAAGAAGCAAAACAAGCAAAAAGGACTTTGATTACTAGGCATCTTATTCAAAACAACATCTAAAGTTCATAATAAGAGATCAAAAGATAACTCTTTATGAGAGTTATCAGGACGACACCAATTTATAGGTGAAGATTCAATCAGCCGTTTGAATCTTGTCCTTTAGACTCAAAGGGAATGCTCGCCTATCTGCATGCTTCCTTTTTCTGCGGTAGACAGAGACTCTTCAAGTCACTTTATCTCTGATTGGCATAGCATCTATCTCTAGCCGTCATTTTTCAGAACGGATCTTTCGTAGGTCTTAACCCCTTTTTTCTTCATGATGATTATTCCATCCACTTGATTGGTTGGTTCTTCTTGTAACTTTTAGTCCGTCTGATATTCAGCTAGTAGTCTTTCTCCTTATTTCTGATTGATGACTGTCGTCTGCTGACTTCTTGTTATGCAATGGATGTCTCCTCCGATTGCTAGAACTTCTTCTTCAGCATTCTCACTGTTTCCTCCGCATTGCTGGTCGTTATAATCTTCAGCAATTGAATGAGTTTGCTGATTCCTTCAACAAACTTAATCCTTTTTTTCTAAATCTATTACAACTCGTGTATTAATTCCTATACATGACTTTTTACAATTGACTCGATACTGAGTAGCTATAGCTTTGATCCACCAAAACATATCTATAATGATAATGAATTGGTTTACAGTGGCGGGGTCTAACAATATTCCTAATAATTTCCCCCTTTTTGGTGCGATCAAAGCCACTATCTAAAACTTTAATCTTGTCTGATCATGGGAAAGCTGATTATTGAGATTACACAAAATTTTCCTATCAATTCTATTCTCAGTGTCTCAACTCCTGTAGACTCAACATTGTTCCTAATCATTTCCCTTTAACATATCAAGGGTATTGCTCGATTAAACAAGTTAATCAGGTAAATAGCTTCAATGTCATATGGTCAGGTAAGTACCAAGCATATTCACACATAATATCATCAAGCAATCACAGGAACATATCGCACACATCACACTCCACACAGTTCGCTGATTACACCAAGTGTGTAATTTCAGCTAATTCACTTAGATCAGCGTTGGACAATGAGATGTTGTCTTCAACCTGGGTTAGTTTTTATTGCTAATCATGCTTATTAGTACAGTTACATAACCCAAATTGGAAAGATTGTTCAAGTAGCTAGGAGATGTAGAGTTTGGAGAGATATTACTTCTTAGTTGTTGAAGAGTCTGAATCAGCAGCATTCTTGGCACTAGAGGAACATGCGGTAGGCTTCTTCATTTTGCTGAGAGTCCCTGTTGTCTTCTTCATGAAGTTGTCCACGAGAGCTTCTTGTTCTTGTCTTCTGATTCTTTCTTTCTCTTCAATCCTTCTTTGTTCTTATCTCTCTTCCTCTTCACGTTGTCTCCTTAGCTCTTCTTCATGTAATATTCTTGCTTCCAGTCGACGAATTCTTTCTTCTTGCTCCATTCTCCTTTCTGCATCTTCAACTAAACTCTTCTCTTCCCCCTCTTTGATCGCAGCAAAAACTCCAGTGGAGAAGGTCTCGAAGTTGTCTAGTTGGATGGCAAGAATCTCGTCTTTGGCCTCAGATACTTGGGTAGCAATGTGGTTGTTCATGATTGGAATCATTTGTTCTCCGATACTCTATCCCACCATGTTATGAATATAGTGCTGGAGATCTCTCTGATAGGTGTTGATGTTCACAGGCTCAATTGCCATGAGTGTAGAGTCCTTAGCAGGTACAATTTGATTTTCGTTGGTAAATATGAGCCATGGTTTCCAATCTTGTGGTTGGGGTGGATGGTTGATCCGCCTGGGCCATTTCAGAGCGTGCGGTTTCCCTTCCTTCTTCTTATTCTATAGTAGGATGTTGTTCTGACGACCTTGAGTCGTGTACTCTGAAGAGCTTGTTGGCAAGTTGGTTCAGAACTTTCTCCTTAAATTCCAACATCTTCAACCTATTTTCCTCTTTCTTTCTTTCAGCTTGCTCTGTTACGAGCTTCTTCCTTAGTTCTTCAGCAGCGACCATTTGTCGTCTGGTGGTTGGAGATTTGAGATTCTGAGTGAATGGTGGAGAGTCTTCAATGGCATATTCGGAGGGTGGCAAAGATCGATCGCCAGTGGCTACTGTCTCTTGGATGTCTGGTCCATCCAATCGTCAGCCCATTCTTCTTCACTCCTCCAGTAGTTAAGACCCATCCTTGCCATCATGATTGAGCGATCCTCATAATGTAATTCATGAGTGGCATAGTCAAAGAATCGCCATCTCTTGAACTCGGTTCTCAACCATTCTTGTTCGGACGTTTCTCCTTGGAGTTTAGCAGGATATGAGTCATTAACTTCGGCAGCAACTTGAGTCTCTATGAAGAGACTAATGTCTCGTGCCCAGGCGATGAGAACCTCGTTCTCTTCATCTCTTACTATGATAGAAGGACACCGTTGTGCAATCCGTTTTGCTTTGCAGTTTCTGGCGGGTGGTCCTTCCATGGGCACTCTAAGAGTTTCTTCTCTGAATATGGATTCTCCATCTGTGACAATCCCTGCATCTTCTTCATCAATAGAGCTGGAAATATCACTGAAGGATATACCTGAAACTTCTGGAGAGCTGGGAACTGGAATGCGTTGTTGCCAGATGTCTTCTATGCTTTTTTCGAGCACTCTTGTGGTATTTGCTTCTGTATTCCATCCTGGAATGGTAGAAAGTTCAATACCTAATCATTTTAGATATTGCTCATTCCGAGCTCGCACACTGGCTGTGAGTTCAGCTTGTAGCTGTGCTCTTGTCTCATCATCTAGTGAGGTATTTGCATCAGCAGTAGGTTCCGTAGCAGTTTCTCCTTCAACAACTGTGGTAATCTGCTGAGCATCTTCTGGCATGACTGTCTCTGGATCTGCATTCCTCGATTCTGCTTCCTGGTTTCCTGAGTCGATGGCTGGGATCTGGTTTGCTATTTCTAGATCGGCTTCTGCCATGATTGTCACAAATCGACTTTCTCCTTGCGCAGCCAATTTTGCTTGTTCACTTTCCTTTTCAACAACAGGACTGCTACCTTCTGTCTCAGCAGCCTACAAGACAGTTCGTCTGGAAGTCGCTTCAGCACTTACGCTTCCCCCTAGATTGGTGGCGGGCTGAAAATGTGTTGTTCCACAACTCCTTCCTCCTTGTCCGAAAGTTGAGAGTCTCCTTGATTCCTTCAGGGCTTCTTTTAGTTGTCGTCGCTCAAGATCAACAATTTCTTCCACATCTTCAGTGAACGTGACCTTGCTTTTTCCTTTGTTGACTTGCATTTTCTCAACATCCTTTTGAGTAATGCGACCTGTTTGTTCTCCAGCTTGAATCTTGGCGTTCCGCTCGGCATAACTAGCCATGACTTCTGTGTATATTGAATCCCTTTCTTCAAGTGTTATCTCAAGTCGGAACTTGGCATAGTCTCTTTCTTCTTGTGCTCTGTGGAGCGCTTTCCTTTGTTACCTTTTCTTCCGAGATTCTCCCTCATCGGAAAATTCAAGTCGTTGCTTTGCAATAGCTTCTGTGGAATCTATCGTCGTGTCCTTGATGACACCTGCAAATGGAAGAGTGATATCTACCTCAGGTACATTGATGCGAAGAGTGTTACCTGAAGGTCTGCTTTGCTTGCCCCTCTTCTTGACATTCTCATCACCACTCGCTGGTTTCCCTTTCTTTTGTTGAGGACTCCTCTGTGATCGCCTCCTCTTCAATTTGGTTGAATCTGAGGGTTGACCAGTTGCTTGTGATGAAGTATCAATCAACTGTCAAGTTCAGTGAGCAGAGCATCCTGTTCTGCTTTGCGTCGTTGTTCTTCAAGTTCTTCGGCAGTAAGCGGAGCAGCAGTAGGTAAAATCATATTCCCTTGGTATGGTTCCTCTTCATCTGAGCATGTTTCGTTAGGGTTGATGTTGCTATTTCCTTTCGGTATCAATGGTTCCCTGATATTCTTCGGTGGTTGTTGATTTCGGGTTGGCGGTATGTAGTCGGAGTAGATCAAGTCTTCACCTCAGCAGCATTTTCCTTCTGGTACAATCCCTTCCAGAAAGTGGCTTATCTTCAATCCAAAGCCCACATCTTGAGAAAATGGGTGATCCTTCTTCACACTCTTGTTCTTGTAGACATGTGCTAGCCATTTGGTGTAGATGAACTTTGCCCTATTTCCACGCACTCGATCTTCAATGGCCATCATAACAACAAACTTCTTAGCACTTAACTCGGAGAGTGAGCCTACTTCGCCCACCAGCATCCTTATGACTACTTGTACTAAACTCCTCATCGGTTCTGCTAGAGACTTTAGAGGTGCTGCTACTTTCCATGCATCGGTATATGAATCCGACTTCCATCTCAACCATCTCTTCTTCATTTTGGCTTCATCGTTGACTTTGTAGTTGGCAACATCTTCACCCTCATTGCGGAGTCCGTATGTCTTCTCCAAGACTTCTGGACTTACAGTGATTTTGATGCCCATAACACTTGTGGTGAAGGATTTTGCTTCTTTATCAACAATTGCTCGTGCGAAGAACTCTGCAACTATGTGTGGTCGAAATTTCTTTGGCTCTGAAAACTAGTATCTAAGTAGGTTTTCTTCGGTCGAGTTTACCTATGAGGTCTTCACACTAGTGCTTCCGGAATAGTGGCTCGTACAGTATCTTGTCTTTCTTGACTTGAGCCACCTTTCTCTGATCATTGGTAAGTTCACCAGACAGCTTTCCATGGCTTATGGAAATTAGCTGGTAGTACGGAATTGACTCATCGATGTCCTCCAACCTGAAGGTGCCTGTGAAGGTTGGCTGGAACTGTTCTGGTTCTTCGGGCATGTTGATGTTTCTGGATGATTCGGCAGGGGTACTGGTGCGGTTGGAAGATTCCGCCATTGACGTGTTCTTCTGAGAGTTTCAAAGACGTAGAAGAATTTTTGAATCAGAAGGTATGAAGGTGTTAGGGTTAGAATTCCCAAACCAAATTTTCTTTTATATGATCCCTCGGTAATCGGCTTTTACTGTTAGCGGTTGGATCTTCTCTTCTGATATGGATAAATCTACGATTGGGCAGTTGGTGATGGTTCGCCTTATGTTCCTTTTCCATCGGGACCGTGGCTATGCCTGACGTGTCTTCTTGGCATTCATCGCCGCCCTGTGTAGGAGTTACTTTGCAATGAAAGCAATCTCTGCAGTTTCTTAATCATTAGATAATCCCGCATTTTGAGATATATTTGAAACAACAGTCTCCTTATTGCTAGTCAACACTTAAGTACGTTCGTGTTGAATCATTCAGCAATGTGAAAAGCCTTTGCTGAGAGCTTGGACTCGGCATACGGTTGTATCTTTGATGAGTAATGTAACATGTCACCTAATCTGCTGAGAGCTTGGACTCAGCATTCTCCTTTTGCTTTTGAGGTGAGTGACATAATTCTGGACCTGATTTGCTAAGAACTTGGACTCAGCATTCTGACTTTGTGGTCTTTTGTTCAGTAGATGCTTACAATTTGCTGAGAACGGAGACTCAGCATTCTCATATCTTTCGTAGCTATCTTCAAAACTTTGCTGAGAGTTTATGTATAGCTCTTCGGGGTCTTTGTAGGATTCGAGTCTATAATAGACAACATGAATTGCCACTTTAATTTGCCAAGGATCGTTCTTAGGATGTCGAAAATAAATATAAATTAAATAAATCAGGCGAACCTACGCATGCTCCTATTACAAAATTAATTGCAAAGAGATGGATCTACGGAATACCTTAACTCCAGCGACTGATCTACAGATCTAGATCGATGACGGAGACTTGTTCCAACAGATCTGATCTTCTGATCTGTTCCCTTGCTCGATCCGAAAATTTGGTGAGGATACGCTACCGGATCTACAGCCGCCCACTCTCTTTAGGGTTTTCTATTTTTGAATCTTCAAAAATTATGTGGGAAAATGAGAGATTTATCTATTTATATAGATCTGGAGAATGGGCTATTAGGGTTTAATAAACCCTAATGGGCTCTGAGCAATGTTGGGCCAGACCAGAGATCAAATGCAAACAATAAAGTGGGCCTCCTATTAATTAATTCCATGTTCAACCCAGAACATAATTAATTAATAAACATTAATTCATGCCACCAGAGAATTATTGCTGACCTACCCCTTTTTTACTACGTTATTAGGAACGGGTTGCATTGACTTGGTTAATCCCCGTATTTAAGGTTTCAGACATTCATTAATTAATTCAGCGTATGACAATTAGCTGTAATTAATTAATCTCTTATTATTCCTGAGTGGTACCACTCAACCCTTATCGCTTATGCAAGAATCAATGATTCAGCCTGCAGGACTTAGCATAACGAACCTCGTGAGCTTCCCAGGGAATGTCACCATCCTGAAACGGATATGGTTATCTAAATCCAGCCTGAGGAAACCCCACACAAACTGCCATCACCCAAGATGCAGATATACAAGTACATGTAAGACTCTCCACCATAGCAAGTCAAAGTGACAGTCAACCCATGTGTGCCCCTCAGCTTTCAATAGACTTTAGATCCGACCAAGTTACCGAGATATTTACTCATTCATATGTCAAGTAGAATGGTTCATCTCACTGTTGATCATATCAATACATTGAGATGTACCGGTCACACAAAGCAGTCAAGATAAACCACTTATGGACTTGTGTGCCGCAGCTTAAATCGACAGCCAAACCAGAAACTGTCTCAGCTGTGATAACGGTTTATATCTCGCTAGGTCGAACGATCTATACGATCTTCTGTGATCTCTTACACACTGTTTGATCTCCCTATCGACGAGATAATTGAATGTGTTTGTTCGCATCGTATGATTGTTAATTCAAATAGGAGTTGTTTATTGCAAGTCATTAATGATTACTAGTATATCAAACATAACGTTTCCCAATATACCAATCATAATGCTTTTATGTATACAATTCCAACAGTCTTTACTGAGAGCTTGGACTCAGTAGACAAAACATAGACTCTTCTAAAATTTTGATCCATGTAGAAGCAAGAGTCTTCTTTATTGAGAGCTTGGACTCAGTAAGCTATTTTCCGGTCTGTCTGCTATTCCAAAATAGCAATCGTCATTAGTCAACTGAGAGCTAGGACTCAGTATACACTGGACATCTGCTGAAAGCTTGGATTCAGCAGTTCTTATACACTCTCTATGTTCAATGAACTTCTCAAGTTCAGGAGTCCTTTAACTGATAGCTCATCCTCAGTATTTGTCGGGAATCTGCTGAGAGCTTGGACTCAGCAGTCAGCAGAGAGTAAATTTCTTGAATTTATCCATCCTTACACCATTCAAGCACTCTGCTTCCGATGGGATTGGGAAGACCTTTAAGAAATTCCTATCATTTGATTTTCCTTTTCTTTTCTTCAAAATTTTCAGGGAAAATCATAGTTTTTTTATAGGTTTCTTTACACAAGGAGTGTAATGCATTGTCAGTTATGCGATTATTTTGTTTGAGACAACAAACTATTGTTCTCAAAGCGAGCAATTTATTGATATCATTGATTTACAAGAGTTACACTTCGCAAAGTATAATACTACAAGTTTACAATGATCAATTTGTCTTCAGACTGCTCCAATAACGCCTTTGTTAGATCTACTCCTTCTTGGTCTTTTCCCGAGCTCATTGCTGCAAGCCGCCTTGCTTCCGCAGCAATGTGTTGGCTTCAAGGCTGTGAAATGTCTAGCGTTGACATATCTTCAGCTTCGAGCCTAGGTTTTCCTGTGGACACTTCACAACACGGAAGAAAATCTTGAAGCCTTGCATCATCTGCACGGCTCAGTGTTCTTGTCCACATTTCCTATTAGCACCAGATGCTGTACAGATGTACCTACAAATTGTAGGATGGGTAACATCTGCACCATCCATGGCTGAATTAGGCCTCAAGTACTATGAGAAAACATTGAGAATGTTTCTCTATTTCTTGCAAGCCTTTCCTCCATCTCCTCTTTTTCTCTGAATCCATTGCTTTTGCAACACTGGAGGAAGAGGTGAGGAAGATGTGATCTGGGATTCCTTACCCAAAGAAATTCCCAAACCTGGTGACTAAGGAATATCCATCTTCAGACCCACCTGACAAGTTTTTATCTCACCAAAGAGAAAACTGTCATGGCCTGACAGAGTGGACCGTCTATCTCCATTCGGTTCTAATATGAAAAAACTCATCGTCCAAGGTGAACCGAGAATTGAGAGAATTTTCTTAGATGCGATTGTTGTGAAGATTACGACTCTTCCTCTCAATTTGGAGACTTCCAAGTCACGTTGCTCGAACCCATTCTGGAGGTATTTTGGTAAAATGGTAAAGGACGACATTTCTGATTTCATCGAGCAGGGTTTCTGGGAAGATGGGAATGAAGACAGAAGATAGATCTAGGGTTTCAAGGTTTTGAGATATGAATTAATAGAGGAAGATATCGTCTCTTAAATAGACGCAACCTCTCCTAGAGACTCGATCTTTTAATTACTTCGTCTGCCTAGGGAACCGACAGTTTCGCTGTAGCCTCTCCACGTGGCAATTATTCTCAGAAACTAAATTGTCTCGAGCCTTTAAACGAGATCTTCTGTAATGATAGCGAATATGTATCGTCGCTTTTTCACTGATGATGATCTTAATTGATACATCGGTTGAGTATCCCAATATTTATTCCCATATCTGATCCATTTCCCAAGATTGATTCAGATTTATATTGGTTCACCAATCTTCTTTCCTTTGCTGAGAGCTGGGACTCAGCAATCACTTGACTTAATCTGCTGAATTCAATATTCCAATTTACTGATCATCCGGACTGCTGAGAGTTGGGACTCAGCAATCTTGTAATCTGCTAATATCAGTATTCTTCGGTATATGATGATAGACTTGCTGAGAGCTGGGACTCAGCAATCTTTGACAATTTGTCTTTCAAGAGCATGAGCTGGGACACACTCTTATTCCGCAACTTCTAAAGAATACCAATGACAAATCTTAAGAACAGAATGAGAGCTGGGACTCATTCTTCCAAAACCTCATCTAGTTCCAATAATCTGAGTTAAAGGCAAAGCTCTTTGAATCTGCTTTCTGCTAGAGGCTTGGTGAATACGTCTGCTAGCTGATCCTGTGTTTTGATATAATCCATTGAGATATCCTTCTTTTCGACATGATCTATGATGAAGTGATGTCGAATATCGATGTGCTTTGTTCGAGAGTGATGAACAGGATTTTTCTTGATGCACATCGCGCTGTTGTTGTCGCAGTAGATGGAAACACAACCAGTGCTGACTTCATAATCTTGAAGTTGTTGCTTGATCCACAGCACTTGCGTACAACAGGTTGCAGCAGCTACATATTCTGCTTCTGTGGTGGATATTGTTACGGAGTGTTGCTTTTTGCTGAACCAGCTTATCAGCTTATGACCTAGAAATTGGCATGTTCCGCTCGTACTTTTCTGGTCAATTCTGCAACCCCCAAAATCAAAATCTGCGTAACCTATGAGTGTAAGATCGTCTGCCCTGGGATACCATATTCCTAGAGATTTTGTTCCCTTCAAATATATAACAATTCTTCGAGCTTATTCCATGTGTGAGTTCTTTGGATTTGCTTGATATCTGGCGCATACTCCTACATCGTATGAGATGTCTGGTCTGCTAGTTGTCAGGTATAATAGTGACCCTATTATTCCTCTATATGTTGTGGGGTCTATGGATTCACCTTCTTCGTCCATTGATGTCTGACAGGCTGTGCTCATTGGAATCCACAGAGTCTTTGTCTTTTATGGGCAAAATTTGCTGATGAGATCCTTCGTATACTTCTTCTGGTGAATGAAAATCCCATCGTCTGATTGCTGGACTTGTAAGCCTAGAAAGTATGACATTTTTCCCATCATACTCATTTGGAAGTTGGATTGCATAAGCTGAGCAAACTTTTCACAAAGACCTAAATTTCTTGATCCAAATATGATGTCATCCACGTAGATTTGGACAATTAGGATATCCTCAGCATCTTTGATCAAGAATAGCGTTCTATTGATCTTTCCTTTCCTGAACCCTTTGTTCAGCAAGAATTGTGATAGCGTCTCATACCAAGCTCTTGGGGCTTGCTTAAGTCCATAGAGATCTTTCCTTAGTCTGTAAACTTTGTCTCCTCGTTCGAAACCTGGAGGTTGTTCCACATAGACTTCTTCTTTCAATTCGCTGTTAAAGAATGCACTCTTGACGTCCATTTGAAATACTATGAACCCATGATGAGCAGCATAAGCTAGGAATAATCTGATTGCTTCCAAGCGAGCTACTGGAGCAAAAGTTTCGTCAAAATCTATTCCTTCACACTGCACATATCCTTTAGCAACTAATCTGTCCTTGTTGCGAACGATGAGTCCATTTTCGTCTCACTTATTCTTGAATACCCACTTAGTTCCTATTACTGATTGATGTGTTGGACGATCGACGAGATCCCATACATGATTCCTTGTGAACTCTGATAGTTTCTCCTGCATTGCGTTGATCCAGTCTGCTGATTTGAGTGCCTCTACTACTTTGGTAGGCTCTTCTTGTGATATGAAGCAGGCAAGTAGTGCACTGTGTCTGGTTCGGATTGGATCAACAATATCTCCTATAATTGCTTGTGTAGGATGATCTCTTAGCAGCCATTTGGGTCTTTGGAGTTCTTCTACAGGAATGACTTGACTGCTGGATGGTCCGGTGGATTCTTCAGAAAATGATACTTCAACAAGTTGTAGAGTCTCCAAGCTATCTCCTACCCTTGATGAGTCATCTTCTGCTGAAGGATTGTCATCTGTCATTTTGTCTGCTGAACTTTGTATTACTGATGTAGTACTCCTATTTGCAGCAGTCTGCTCTTGATTGTCTTCAGCAGGGTTGTCTTCAGTAAACCTCTCGCCATTCTAGGAATCTTCAGATAGTTGAGCAACCTTATCTCCTTTAGTTCCTTGTTGATCTGTAAGCTCTTCGAGAGATTGTATGGTGGCCTCAGCATTACCGATTGCATCACAGGCCCTCTTAACTGTCGATTGATCAGTCAAGGTCTCCAGTAGAGATGATGATTCATTCATCAACCTAGTCGGATCATTCAGTTCAGCTTCAAAAGATTCGACCCTGAAGTCCTGTTGACATCAATGGTTTCATGAAATTCATCCCTTTGGCTTTTAATGGTCCTGCGCACTAAAGTAGCTTCATCAAAAATAATATTGCATGTTATCTCCACAAGTTTGGTTGTCTTATTAAGTACTCTATATCCCTTATGAGACGAATGTCCATATCCTAGGAACACTCCTTTATCAGCTTTGGGAGAGAAAGTACTTAATTTTGATTTTCCATTGTTATGGATATAGCATGGTGAACCAAAAATACGAAGATGAGCTAAAGAAGGCTTACGACCATGATATATTTCATAGGGAGTCTTGTTGAAGAGAAGATTCAATCTACTTCGATTTTGAGTATAGCAGGCGTTCATTACCACTTCTCCCTAGTATTTCTGACTTAGATCCGTATCGGCAAGCATTGTGCGCACGGCTTCCTTTAGAGTTCTGTTCTTTCTTTCTGCCAAGCCGTTCTGCTGAGGTGTTCTTGCAGTGGACCTTTCATGTCCTATCCCAGCATTTGCGCAGAAATCCATCAATGCTCCATTGCAAAATTCTGTAGCATTGTCTGATCTTATCCTTTTGACCGTGAGCTCCTTGTCGTTTTAACTCTGATTATTAGCTCCGGAAGGACAGTCTTTACTTCGTCCTTGCTTTTGAGTAACCTCACCCATGTGTACCTGGAATAATCATCAATAACAACCAAGGTATACAGTTTGGTACTTACAGTGGGTGGTGTCACAGGGCCGAATAAATCTATGTGCAGCAGCTCAATGAGGCCGAATAAATCTATGTGCAGCAGCTCAATGATTCTATTTGAAGTGGTCTTTTCTGGATTTGAATTGAAGGACACTTTGTCTTGCTTTCCTTGTTGACAGGCTCTGCATATTCCTTCCTTCTTGAAAGTTTCTTGAGGTAAACCTGCAACAATGTTATTTCAAGCAATATAATTAATGGTCTTAAAATTCAGATGCGTTTGCCTTTTATGCCATAGCCAGTTTGTTTCTTCCTTGTTAAATGCTATGAAGCACGATGCTTGTTGACCACTTTCCCAATCAGCAATGTAGAGTCCTCTTTTTCTGATTCCTCTAAGCTTTACTTCACCAGTTGTTCTATCTGCTACTTCGCAACTTGTGTCAAAGAAGGAAACAACATATCCATTTTCACTTAGCTGACTGATGCTCAGTAGATTGTGTTTGAGACTATCGACGAGGGCAATGTTGATTATTCGCATTCCATTCTTCTCGATGCACCCTCTTCCGATTACTTTGGCCTTAGAGTTGTCACCGAATGAGACTGAGGCTCCTCGGAACTTGCAAATTTCTGTGAAGATCTCTTCATCTCCTATCATGTGACATGAGCATTCACTGTCTAAGATCCATTCTTTGAGTTTTCTTGATAGTCTTCTTTCTGAACCATATTCCTGCAAAACAAAGAAGTTATACTTTCGGAACCCGATCAATTACGGGTCATGTAGGATTAGTTCTCTGGATCATTCCCTTGGGAATCTAGACTTTCGTGATTTTGATGTTCTTTTTGTCATTACGTTTCACTTCCCTTCCGTTCCTGTTGGCATAATTTCTATAATTAACATAAGAATGTGAAGTAGTGTGTTGAGCCATCACTGTCTTTTGAAAACATTTTGACGTAGACTCTAGCCTCGAGTAGGTGTTCCTCCTACTCGGAATGTATGCTGGCTTCCTTGCAGTCTTCATAGATTGCTTAGCTTTGCTAGGATTTGTATGAACCGTCCTAGCAGATGGAACAGTCTGCTGGGTAACATACATTGACTTTGCTGACTTTTTCTCAGCAGATCGAAAATTCAATCTTTGTCGAGCAGTCAGCTGAGGGATATTAGTCTGCCAGCATTTCTGTTGTTCAATTAACTTAGTCTTTTCCCTCTTGTCTTTCCTAGCAGTCTGCTGAATCTTCCCAGTAGCTGGGACAAAGGTATTCTTCTTTGACTTACTTGATTCAGCGTTATAAAACTTTTCACAATCGAAGCCTATTCCAGCAAAGTTCTTCAAACTTCTTTGGATACTTAAAATATCATCTAAATCACTTGTGCTTTTTGAAAATTTGCAGTGACAGACATTTGGCACGGAGTGATTATTTTTCAAAGCTTCATTTTCCTGTCTCAAGGTATCATAGCTACTGCTTAAGACGGAATTTTTTTTTTTAAACTTCAAAAGTTCCTCATCTGCTGACCTAGATTTATCAATCTCACTGGTCAAACTTGAAAGTTAAGATTTCAGAGAGGAGTTTTCTTTGATTAAAATATCTTTTAATGCATGAACTTTTAAAAATTCTTTCAACAGATATTTGACAGTAATCTCATCTATTTCTGAACAACATGACTCAGCAGTATCATGCATATTCTCATAAATTGAAGCAATAGACATAGTAGTGTCTGTTACCTAGTTTGTTGTGGCTGGCAGAGTTGATTCTCCTGTTTACGCTTCGTTGATGTCTTCCATTAACACCATTAGAACATCCTCTTCATCTTCTGATGAGTAGCTTTCGTCATCATAATCTGGGATGTCTTGTAGTTCTGTTCATGTCAGCAATGCTTTGGTGACCGCTTTGGATGTGCGTCTTTCAAACAACTTTCTCAGTGTTCCCTTTATTTAGGATCTACCTTTGGACATTCGAATTTTAGGTGATCTGGGGAATTGCACTCATAGCATGTCCTTGGTGGTCTCTTGCTGTTTTTGTTGTCCGTAGATTGAGTCTGCTGGGGATCTCCTTTCTTTTCTTTTGCCTTTAGCAACAGCCTCTGAAGCCTCTTCATTTGTTCCTCCAGCTCGCTCACGGAGAATTCATCTTCTTTGAGGTGAGATCCACTGATGGAAAGAATCACTTTTGCTGAACTGGACTGAGTAGGTCTATTTGAGTGGAATGGCTTCTTTGGTTTCCACTTCTGTCCATCTTTCCTCACGAAGAATGCCGCACCTTCCATTGCCTCATTCTTGTTGATTTGGGCGATGTCCCATTCATGAGCTTCCAGTTGAGCGAACACTTCTTTGGTGCTAATCGTTGACAGATCCTTATCCTTTAGACTGGTTACTTTGACGAACCAATCCTCTTTAGGTAATCTTGAGAGGATCTTTGAATTCATGTCGGAAAGTTCATATGTCCTTCCCAACCTCTTTAACTCAGCTACGATCTTGTTGAATCTTGCCTCCATGTTATTGATGGTTTCACCTGGAATCAAACAGAAAGATACATACCTGTCCACCCATTGTTGTAGCTTGTTTCTCTTCATCTGATCTGATTCTTTGTCCAGAGTGCTGAGAAAGTCCCACATTTCTTTGGCACTATTGTACTCTAACGCTGCAGCCATTAGAGCAGGTGAAAAGGCCCCTAATATGAGATCCATGGCGACGTAATTTATTTGATCACGGGCTCGATCTTTTGGAGTCCATTCTTCTAGTGGCTTATCCACCATTACGTCTGGTCCTTCCACATTTTCACCAACTCTCGTCTTCACCTTCTCGATCTTGATGGGTCAAACTTCAATCACTCTTTTCATATATGGATGCACGTTCATAAGAGTGATCTCGACCTCTTTTTCCAGGTAGAATAAGATTCTGGAGTGAACTTGGAAGCTTTGTGTTGTACGCCATTTTCTTGATCTGGTCCTTGGCGACTCAGAAACAACTAGTCTATAAAGATCAACTGCTCTGATACCACTTGTTGGTCCCCGATCAGAGTTACGATATATGCAGTGAAAGTATTAATGTTTATCTTGCACGTGTTTTGCTAAGGTCTCGACTTAGCAAGTGTTTTTCTAAATGTTTTTGCTCGTGTATTCGTTAGATATTGCAGTTTATGCTACAACACTTGGTGTGTTGAGTTTCAAAAGATTTAACAAACAAACTAAATAACGTAGCAAAGCGGTAAATGACACAAGGATTTTATAGTGGTTCGAACAATTGTTCTACGTCCACTCTTCAGCCCTCTGACTGAAAATTCACTAGAAGAATGAGTACAAGGTCAGGCCTGATCTCTAACGTTGAGCAGCTCCTCCGTCTGGTCAGCGCGCACCTTCAAGCACCTTGATCTCCAATCTTCAACCGGTGTCGCTCCTTAGAGTGAGGAAAAACCTCCCTTCTCCTCGTACGTCGATTGCTGGGAGTTTTATAGTTCTTCCCAGAACCTATCCTTGTGTTGGCGTAGACCGTGTGAATCACTCTTGCACCGCAATAGTGACTGCTAGATTCTTTCTGGAATAGAAAGAATCCCAAATATACCTTTTGAAGATAAACTTCGCAGGTCTTCGAGCTTCTGTTATGAAAGCTTTGAAAAAGCTTCAATGAAGGACTTAGCTCGATTGAGTTCGCGTGATAGAGAGAGTGAGTTTGATCTCTTTTGTTATCTCTTGTATGTACGAAGTCGCGAACCTTTGAATCAAGTAAGGATGACACCTATTTATAGGTGAAGATTCAAACAGCCGTTTGAATCTTATCTGTTAGACTCAAAGGGAATGCTCGCCTATCTGCATGCTTCCTTGTTCTGCGGTAGACAGAGACTCTTCAAGTCCCTTCGTTTCTAATTGGCGTAACATCTATCTCTAGCCGTCATTTGTCAGAACGGATCTTTTATAGGTCTGAACCCCTTTTTTTCTTCATGATGATTATTCCATCCTCTTGATTGGTTGGTTCTTCTCGTAACTTGTAGTCCGTCTGATGTTCGGCTTGTAGTCTTTCTCTTGATTTCTGATTGCTGACCGTCGTCTGCTGACTTCTTGTTATGCGTCGGATGTCCCCTCCAATTGCGAGAACTTCTTCTTTATCATTCTCGCTGTCTCCTCCACATTGGTGGTCGTTATGATCTTCAGCAGTCTTCAGCAATTGAATGAGTTTGCTGATTCCTTCAGCAAACTTAATCCTTTCTTTTTCTAAATCTATTACAACTCGAGTATTAATTCCTATACATGACTTTTTACAATTGACTCAATATTGAGTTGCTATAGCTTTGATCCACCAAAATATATCAATAATGATAATGAATTGGTTTACAGTGGCGGGGTCTAACAATATTCCTAACAGTAAAGTTTGAAAACAACAGTATGTGTGGGTAACTCTCTTAAGTGATTTAAGATTTTATGAGTGTTATTGAACTTCTACTTACTTCTTATAGTATTTCCATTGAGTTTTGTCTCTCAACAATTAGAACAGACAAAGATTGCGGATTCTCTGAAATCAACTGACTGGATCAATGCCATGCAAGAGGAGCTTGTTGAGTTCAAAACAAATAAAGTATGGTACTTGGTGGATCGACCAACTCATCAGTCAGTTATCGGCACCAAATGGGTCTTCAAGAATAAGAGAGATGAGACAGACAAAATAGTAAGGAATAAAGCAAGGCTAGTAGCAAAAGGGTATGCTCAATGTGAAGGAATCGACTTCGATGAGACTTTTGCTCCAGTGGCCAGACTTGAGGCTATCTGACTATTCGTTGCCTATGCCGCTCATAGCAACTTCACTGTTTCCAAGATGGATGTGAAGAGTGACTTACTGAACGGGGAGCTCAAAGAAGAAGTATGTGTGGAACAACCCCCTGGCTTTGAAGAAGGAAATCAAGTTTATAAATTGAGGAAGACTCTCTATGGGTTGAAACAAGCACCCCGAGCATGGTATGAGACGTTGTCTCAGTTTCTCCTCAAGAATGGTTTCCAGAAAGACAAAATCGACACAACACTGTTCAGGACCAAAGATGGAGCAAATATTCTTCTTGTACAGATCTACGTCAATGATATTATATTCGGATGCAGAAATTTGAAGATGTGTGAAAAGTTTGCCCAACTTATGCAAAGCAACTTCCAGATGAACATGATGGGTAAACTGACTTACTTTTTAGGTCTTCAAGTAATTCAGTCCGAAGGAGGAATCTTCATCAACCAGAAAGAAGTATACCAAGGACTTGATCAGAAAGTTCTGTCCAGAGGAGATCAAGCCCTTGAGGATTTCTATGAGCCCAAGTGCTCAAATCAATCTCGATGAAGAAGGCGAAGCAGTCAATGAAACCATGTACAGAGGCATCATTGGGTCACTAGTGTACTTAACTGTAAGTCGGCCAGATATTTCCTACTCAGTTGGAGTATGTGCGAGGTTTCAAGCTAATCCAAAGAAGTCGCACATGGAGGCTGCCAGAAGAATAGTCAAATACCTCAAAGGGATAGAATCCTTAGGTATTTGGTATCCCAAAATTGATGAGCTCACTCTAAATGCTTACTCAGATTCAGATTTTGGAGGATGCATAATTGACCAGAAGAGCACAAGCAGAACATATCAGTTCCTATGATACAAGATTGTAAGTTGGTTCAGCAAGAAGCAACATTTAGTAGCCACGTCAACAACCGAAGCTGAGTATGTTGCTGCTGCAAGCTGTTGTGCTCAAGTGCTTTGGATCAAGCAATAATTATTTGACTATGAATTCGAAACTAGGTGTGTACCGTTCTACTGTGATAACAACAGTGCAATGTACATCACGAAGAACCCAATTCATCATTCCAGAACCAATCACATCAACATAAGGCACCATTTCATAAGAGATCATGTCGAGAAGAAGGACGTGTCTGTAGAATACATCCGAACTGAAGATCAAGTAGCGGACATCTTCACCAAACCACTTCCTGAGACCAGATTTAAGGAGTTGTGCATCAAACATGGTTTGCTGGAATTCAACGAAATCTCGATTGAAGAGGAGTAAATGTGGAATAAAATTAAGTCCTAGCTCTCAATTTTGCTTATATTCTCTTATCCGTAAATGGTGTCACTTCCAAATTTCATCAAAAGGAAAGATTGATGAAGAAAGTTTGTTGAAGGTCGATTTGTTCCTGATTAAAACTAAGTTCCAACCCTGAGTTTTGAAAACTTGACGTCTTTCTCAGCATCGAGACTTCATACTTAATCAGTCATTGAAGAAAATCCTTTCAAGTGGTGTTCACGCAACAAAGTATGAAGTACTCCACCTGGCCAATAACTGAAAAGATCGTTTCCAGAGTCATCCAAAACAGAAGAAGAAACTTGCTTTCAACCAAGTTTCTACATGAAGGATGAATACTCAGTGGATCATACCGACTTGTTGAAGAAAACCAAGTTTTGGTATCAACACTTAGAATATTTTGAAGGATGGATGCGGAATTAAACTGAGTTCCAACTCTCAGTTTAAAAACTAACTCTTAGTCAGTATAAAAGATCGAAAGGCGGGATTCGATTTCCAAGGGCAATCGCATCGGTTACAATGCTATAAATGCGTATCTTGCATCGATAAATTAGTATTTGACATGTGGATAACACCGCTTCCCACGACGCTTCAGTCAAATCTCCCAATGCACATCGCAAGGCAACGCATCCCAATTGTCGCCGAGATTCAAGAAGCCAATAGGTTTTACGGTACATTTATTATTCTTAAATGATTATTCTTTCTGCTATGAAAAAGGGTTCATTTTATTTCTCTTGAAGAAACATCTCCTTTCTTCACTATCGAGCCCTTCTTTCCGAGTTTATACTTCGGTTTCATTTTCCATCACCCTTCGATCTAGCACTATGGCAAAGGAACCCAAGCCATCGGACTTAGTCTCGTTACCCTTTTTGGGTGCGGTCAAAGAGGGGGAAAAGAAGTATGGAAGGTGCAGAAGAAATAAGAATCTACAACATGAGAAGGATGAAGATACTGTAGAAGGAAGAGATCTCCTTCTACGAATCATATGGCTCACGGTTGATAAGTTACATATCAGCAATGGGGCATGATCACTTCGAGAGCTTCTTCGCCTCGTCTCCTTGCCGACCAATGACAAATTTCGTGAAGGAGTACCTAGCGGATGAAGAAGCAAGGAGGTGGGAAGAGAAGAAAAGAGAAGACATTTGATCTTTCCCTCCCATAAAGTGCAAAGCTGCCTGCACTACCTCCTAGACTGAAAAGTGCTGGAAGACGAAAGTCCAAGGACGTTGAAAAGCTAGTCAGTCTTTTCATTTGTATTCCTTGGATGAGGGTTCAGATCCAGCACAAACCAGTTTGAAGAACTTGAAGACCGGCCTAGTATAGACTTGTAATAGTTCTGTATAGGTTTCTTTTAGTTAGTTTATCCATGTACTTGTAATGAAAATTATTAAAGGATAAACTGACTTGTTGATGAAAATCTCTTTTTGTCTTTCAAAGGTCTTCATTCTTTATATGCTGAACTTACACACACCAGTGTAATCAGCAGGCTCCTAACTCTCTCATACTTAAGATTAAAATTTCTCTAAACTGAATTGAAAATCAATCGAGCAATGTCTCTCAAAATATATAAGGAGAAGATCTTAAGTAGAAAACTAAAATTGAGGGGGAACTTTTCTGAGTTTATGTGACTAAATGTCATGATCTATAAAAACTCTAAAGTTATCCACTCCTCATCAGCTTAGGTTAAAGATGGCTTTGACCACACCAAAGAGGGGGAAATCGTTAGGATTTTTATTAGAGAAATCCTTCCTTACTTTTTATGTTTTGGTGGGTCAAAGGTTGTAAAATCCATCTTAGTCAATTTTTCAGTTTCTAGAGTTCTAAAATGGTAATCCTTGTATAAGATCAATCAAGTTGTAATAGAATTTAGAGGCTGAAGACCGAGCAAAAGAGATGCTCGAGAACTGACGAAGCATGGCCTTGACCAAGACTGAGATTGGGGTACTCGGGATAGGGTCTTCCCATACTGACTAGGAAAGTCAGTATGAGCGGCTTCCCATACTGACTAGGAGAAGTCAGTATGAGGGCATTTTCCATACTGATTAGGAGAAGTCAATATGAGACTAGTGCACTTAGATGACAGTAGGTTAGTGTGAAAACATCCTTACTGATCATCGTAACTTGGAAGCCGGCCAACTTCCAGTTACAAAATCATAACAGATATAATATCACGCAAAATGGTGAAATAAAATGTTTTAGATGGCATGGTTTCTTTCAATAAAACCCCATGTCTATCTGTGTGTGTGCATGGCATTCTCTTACTTATTGTATTGGTTTTCGGCATGTTTCCACTGAGTACTTTTGTACTCAGCCCTCGTATTATTTCTAAAATACGCAGGTTGAGCAGCACGGATGGGAGCATTGGGGAGTAAACGAGCAAAGTGTGGTGTTTCTTTTTGAACTCTCAGATCCTGAGATATGCATCTCCATATGCATATCTCCTCCACGTTTCACACACGCTGCAACACTCTCTGAACTAATCTCCCCTTTTGTGAATGTTAACGATTTCAATACTGTTTCTTAAATTTCAGACTCGAAGTACAACTTTAAATGTATGAGTTTATCTTTTGATATTTAAGTCTTCCGCTTGTTTATCATGAAAATCTCTTAAAGAAAACCTGAACATCAATGTAACGCGGCCTCAAATTAGGGGAGTCAGTTGGGGGCGTTACATACACTGACACAGCAGAGCAGAGCATAGTAGGGCAGAGCAGAGCAGACCTAGAGTATGGGCTATGATTGGATGACATCTTCCATAAGTCTAACGACAGGATTAATGTGTCAAACGGGAAGAATTTCAAAATGCCCAAGGATCCCTCTATAAATAGGTTTGCCCTTCAACCTTAAACGGTTACGAATTCTAAGAATCCTCACACTAGAAAGGGCACTTATCTAAGCCATCTCTCTGCCTAAACTCTCTGAGTTTTCGTGTTTCCATACACGAGTCTTGTGTTCCTGACTCAAATTATTACTATGTGCTACTTCTTCTTAGCACGAGGCTGAAGCTTCTCTTTGGTGAATATATCTTTCTGAGATGTATTCATAGCGGTCAGTTTCCTACTCTGGGATTCTGATTCTCACGGGCTTATGCTAACCACCTGGGTTCTGGGAAGAAAATTAAACATCCAACCATCAGGAAGAAGGTTGCGGGGTGTCGTCCTCACATCAACCTGAAAACTAAGCGTACAAGGAGTTTCTAGGCGAGTGACCACAGCAGGCCGAAGGACGAAAGTGCCGACGGATTATGTATAGATCGTAAGGCGGTTTGTATTTACTTAGTGATTTATCTAGACCTTGGGCCAAAAGAGTGGATGTAGGATTTTTAGATCTGAACCACTATAAATGTCTTTTGTTCTTCACAGGTTTCTTTTATATTTCTGCCTTGCTTAGTTTCGTAAACTGACTTTCACTCCAAGTATTGAAGACTATATAATGTGAAACTGACTTAATAACGGCAAACCTAAGCTTTAACCATTCAAGTACCCTAAACTAAGTTTTAACGGTTTAAAAGAGCAAGTCCAAATTTATCTATTTATTACTTCCGCTGCACATATTTGTACTTTGATTTTGGGACCAGCAGTGACAAAGAGTTGCAGCTCTTAATGTCAATATTGATGACAAAAGAGAAGACTACATAGATTATCATGAAATCTTTCCACTTAGTACACATGCTCAAATTCACTTATATTTTTTATATCATAACAACTCATGTACTCAATATATAGATGTAATTCTAAATGGTTATTTTGAGTAGGGTGAGACGTTAAATTTTAGTTGAAAAATGATAATTTAGAAAAATATAAAATAAAATAAAAAACTAGAAATAAACCCTAAATTAGGAGGCGAGACGGCAAGTTTGGCCTTATTATGGAGAAGGTAGAGAACTAGTCAAGTTGAAGCACGATTAAACATCTTTCAAAAACATGCACACAGGGTAGTGTTCAATGTCAATGTAACATCCTTTTTCTATATTTGTTATTAGAATTATTAATTCATAATATAAAAAATAGTTTAATTATTGATTTAGAATTTTAAATGTAAATTTTTATTTTAGAATGTAAAAGATCAAAAAAATTTAATTTTAGAACTTCATACTGAGATTATTAATTAATTGAGAATTTTATATAATATTTTCGGTTTTAAATTGAAAATTTTAATGAGATCGTTTAGTTTTTAAATTGTTCACCATTTGAGTCTTGAATTGACGCCTAATTCTTATGCTGGATTCTAAATAGATAATACTATTTTTTATCATTATAGAGTACAGAACATTCATATATATATATATATATATATATATATATATATATATATATATATAATAAATTAATATTTTTGTCTAATTAAAAATAAATAAATTTAAAAGACAGTCTAAATTTAAAAATTATGCTTGCAAAAACTATCTCTCTGCATAAACGTTGTTAATTAATCTAAGAATTGAAGGATAGTTTGTAATAAATATAATATTTTCGATTGGTTCGTGAAATGAGTCATTCGTTGGATGAGTCATTTCGAGGGTCATCTTCCATGCACCCTCTCCAAGCATTGTTCTTGCGATGTCTCTCTGTAGGTCGCTTTGCCGCATTCTTGAAGTTTGTCAGCTTTTGAACATGTTGCTAGACCTTAATTTGTGATGTGAGCTCTTGTTTAGTTTCGTTTCTTTGAACTGCGAGTTTGCTTAACTAAATTATTTTAATTCCTAACTAGCTTTGCACCTGCATGTTGTGCAAAATAAATAAATAATATCTTATATTATAATATAAATAATAATATTATATTTTCAAAAATAATTTTTTTTAAATTTCATTTGTTCATAATTAAAATTACTTTTATTATTTAAAAATCTAAACACAACAATTAAAACAAAAGGTGAAAATATATTGTTTTAGAAAAAAGTAATAAAAATATTTTATTGAGATTTATTATTGTTTTTTATTGAAGAAAGCTGACAATTTTTTTTATGTATGTTAGTGAAAAAAAGTTTAATACTTTTTAAAATAATTATTCAAAAAATATAAATAATTTTTTTACGGGAACGATTACACTATTCTATTTTAATATATTTATATATTTATCGCTTTTAAATATTTTATTTACTCGATAGTTTTCTTTGTAGCTTTCTTTAAGGATATGTGTAAATTTTTTTTTAAATGAGCTTAACTTGAATGTAACTCTTTGGACCGGTATTTGAATTTTATTAATTTTTTTAATTCAAATGTTTATATTTTTTTTAGTCGGCTAAATTATAAATATTTGACAATTTTTTGTCAGCATGTTTTTAGAATAGAATTTTTAAATGAGTTTACAGTTTACTTTTATTATAATAAAATTTATGTAGCCATGTAATATTTTCAGGTTATACGACAATTTTCTTTGTGTAATAGACAATTTTTCACGTTTGGACTTCTTTTGAAATAATTTTGACTTGTACTTCTTTGAGCACATATTTGAGTTTTATTAATTATTCAAATATTTACATCTTCTTCTTTTAAGAAAAAAAAATAAAAAATTGGGCCGAATTATAAATTTTGGGCAGTTTTTTGTCAGCATGTTCAAAATAAAATTTATGAATGGAGTTTTTTTTGTTCTAACAGAAGATGCAACTCGAAAAGCTATTTAGTTTACCACTTCACTTAACCATTGTTATATGCAGTTTTTTAGTGGTTTTTAATTGCAAGTTAATAAATTTTTTTTAAGTCAATTCTAAAAATTAGAGATCATAACAACTATGAATAATTATTGACTTATAATATTTAATATTTTTAGTTTTTTAATAATTAATTTTATTAAATATTGATTGGCGGTAATTTTTCTATACATATTTATATGTTAATTCTTTTATGTATGAGAAAAAATAATTGTAAAGATAATCTTTGTGTAAAAATTAAAAATTTAAAAATACAATTGTTAATATTGGGATTTGAACATGGACCTATAACTTAGATTTACCACTTTAAACAACTCAACTATATTCATATTTGATGTAATTGATAATAATAATGTTTTAATATATATATAGATATTTTTTAGAATTTTGGCGGGAACAGTTATTTTTACACTTCATTACTTTAGTATATATATAGATAGATAAAAGATATTTAAAACCTATTAGTTATGGTAAAAAAAATAAGGAGGAGAGACGGCAAGTACTGGCCTTATTGGG
>JAPKLW010002403.1:70411-83887 GCA_026898455.1 Plectranthus barbatus
GGTAAAAAAAATAAGGAGGAGAGACGGCAAGTACTGGCCTTATTGGGGAGTAGGTCGAGAACAAGTCAAGTTAAACTTGGATGAAAATGAAACGCATTTCAAACATTTATATAACCGGCAGTGCTACATACACGTCACTGCAACACCTTTTTTAAAATTTAGATTTTGACTCACAAATTAATATTGTCGCAGATTTAAAATATATAAATTTTAAAGGCATCCAAATATACGAGTCATGCTAGCAAAATAAAGTTTAACAAGATAAAACTTCTTAATTTATTACAAATTAGAAGTATTAATATTAATCTAAGATCTAAATGTAGTTTAATTATAAATTTAAGACCCAAACATAATTTGCTATCTTGGACTCAAGAAATCTTGTAATCCCCCTCAATTTTGATTCGAAAGATTTCAAATATTTGGATCTTTTGAATCCTTAATTGAATCTTGTTATTTCGATTCAAAATCCACAACTAGAGCTTTAAGGTCCTGAATGTTAATTCTCCTAAATATTATATATAAATAATATTTATAATATAAATCTAGAAAAGAATAAATAGTAATTCATATAAATGGAGGATTATAATGATACGATAGAAAAAATAAATATTGATTAAATCTCAGTTGTAATAAAACACATTACAATATTATTAGTATTATCCTTAAATTAGATTTAAAAAAGAATTATAATAGGGGTAACACACTTCGTGAAAATAATAAAGTTCTTTTTATTCATGTTTTTGTAATTTATAAGAGTTACTGAAGAGTTTGTACCTCCACATATATAATAAGATAATAGTGAATTTGAATTAATTAAGATATATTAGATTTGTATTTTTATCAGATCGACATGCTAAATACGTACACAAAGTTTCACGTCGGATTAAGATCTAATATAGATCGAATATGATAATCCACTATCGGATCAGATACCTCATTATAAAATTGATAATAATATTTATTTTATTTTCTATAATTACTTTATAATTATCAAATTTGAACTTTGTTATTTGAGCTCATGTAGTTTTATTCAATTTAAGTATTATCAATTATTAATTTAAGTATTATTAATTATTTTCATTATGTTAGCCATAATTCTTATCATTTTTTCTAAATTATAATTTTTATTGGGCTCTTATCGTATTTATGAAATTTGGTTATTATTGGATCATTATTGTGTAAATTGAATTGAATTCTTATCAGCTCCTTATCGTGTTTGTATTTTATGTGTACTCATATCTAAGGTAAACAAATCAGACTCGAATAATTGAGTCTTCTCTCAAGAGATTAAATACATATTAAATTTTTACGGTTTGGATCACTAACAAATCAATACAATAAAAATCTTATCTACATATGTCAGACACAATAAACTTCACGTGGTTCAATTATATATTTAATTAAATAAGTTATCTGTTATAAATATATTTATTTGGTGGACATTACTTAAGGTATACTCTAGAGATATATGCATATCTTTCTAGATTTCCATAGATGATATGATTTCACCCTTATATATAGGACATGATATTGTAATTCTATCTACACATCGATCATTAATAATATTTTATATTTTCCTCTCCATCGTGTACTCTCTATCGTTTTCTATATATCGTTGCTTATCTGTGATACAAGAAGGATTCGATTCACAACACGTTATCAGCACGAAGTTCTACCAATTCAGAAAAATTTGATTGTTTGCCCTAGGAAAGAATCGTGTCTTTCCTGTAAGGTAATTATTCTTTCCAAGGGTTTAAATTCTAAAATTTATCGATGCAATTACATCTGATTTTTGATTTCATATTTTCGTTATGATATTTCGATATATGAGACGAAACATGTTGCAGTGGGCATTGCACTACCTTTTTATAAATTGTGTTGCTTTAGTGATGCGGCAATTTATTAAAAATAAAATAAAATAAAATAAAATAAAATTGATTACCCTAAAATTTTTTTTTAGCTCCGCTCTTATTTGATTGTCAGCACCAATCGCAGCCCATTTAAATAGAATTTGATCAAAAATTGAACATTGGATTTTCAAAATCTTTGTGATTATTCAAATTGAATTCATTTACCGATTTTCTTCAATCTTTCATTTGATATTTGCTGAAACTGTAATCCAACGCTGATTTTATGCTTCTTGATATTTGGTTGTTCTGAATTTGTTTTGAACTATGCTAAAGAGCACGCATTTTAATGATCCTCCCTTCTAGTTTTTTTTTGTTTTGTATTGCAAAAAAAAAAAAAAAAAATTAAATGCATCTCATGTCTGCCAATTCGGTAAATGTTTTGTTTCCTAAATTATTGTTCTTATGTTACAATATATATTTGTTACTAAAACTTGGAGAATCGTATATGCTTGAAAATTGTTGGATTTTGTGAAATGGTTCGAGGATCTAGCGGAATAGAATTATAAATTTTTCATCTTCTGTGAATTTTTTTTGGAATTTGATGATTTGAATTAATATTTAATTAATTTTTCAGCATCTGTTGGTTATTTTATGATCATTTACCCCGCAATATTTGCCGGCAACATTCTATGTATAATTTTCAAGCATATTTACGCAATTAAAGATACATCAATCGTTGCCTCCGTAATTTATATATTATAATATTTTTATAATTTATGTAGTTCAAAATATCTGACATCAACAAAAGAGAATTTACCGAGCTCGCCCGTGACGGCAATAATTCTTTAACATGGGCTTTAGATGTTGAAATTTATCTAGCTTCATGTGATCTAAGCGAGACCATAATTCAAGATTCTTCAAGTAGCTCTGCCCAGAAGGCAAAAGCTCTCATCTTTCTTCGCCACCATTTGAATAAAGACCTAAAAAATGAATATCTTACTGAAAAGGACCCTGTTGTCTTATGGCAATCCCTGAAGGATCGCTTTGATCAACAAAGATCCATAGTCCTACCTCAAGCACAATATGATTGGTTGAATTTGCGATTTCAGGACTTTAAGTCTGTAACTGAATATAATTCAGCCTTACACCGCATAGTATCGCAACTAAAACTCTGTAAGCAGAAAATTACAGAAGTTGAGCTGATAGAAAAAACTCTATCAACATTTCATGCTAGCAATCTTGTACTCCAGCAGCAGTACAGAGCAAAAAAATTATGCTAAGCATTCTGAACTCATATTTGCTTTACTTGTAGCAGAAAAACATGACCAACTTCTTATGAGAAATCATAATGCAAGACCTGTTGGTTCGCAAGCTGTGCCTGAAGCACATGCTATTGTCCAACAATACAATGCTACCAGAGGTAGAGGACGAGGACGAGGTCGAGGTCGAGGATACATTCGTGGTAGAAGAGACTAGTCACAATGGGATGACCGAGATCATGGATACAACAATAGATCTCAAGGTTATGGAAGAAGAAATGACAATAAATCACACCTACAAAAGACAAATTCATCTCAACAAGCAGTTGACAAGAAAGTTTGTTATAGGTGTGGATGTGATGGTCATTGGTCTCGCATATGCCGTACTCCTTTGCACTTAGTGGAAGCATATCAAAGAATATTAAAAGAAAAGAAGGGCAAAAATATCCGAGATTTGCCTGAAGCAAACTTGGTTATCAATCATGATAAAGATGATGATGATGATGATGATGACTTATTGAAAGATGAGCTCGTTAAGGATGAAGATCCACACAAATTGAACTTTTAGATTACTTTTAAGATCTTTAGGATTCCTTATGTTTTGCATTCCATTTATTAATATTGTTATTTTGGTTTTTATTTATGAACTTATTGAGTACTTCTTTTAATTATCTATGCACAATGAAATTATTGAGTTTTATTTACTTGAATGTTTTTTTTATGCATTTATTCAACTTAATTATCATGTTGCGATGAAAATAAAATTTAATGACCCATAATTTCTAATCTTATGGCATGAGTACTTGGGTCTTATTGGGCATATTACTATAATCTGTCGGATTATCATAATGTGATATCACATACAAATAAAATAAAAATAAAATTATCTTTTACAAGATATATTTGGACCAATTTATCAAATATTAGGGTCGTTTTAAAATTTAATGGTCATTATTCCTTTAAATCCGACCAACTGCATATTGTGACTATCCCCCATATAATAGTGTGGTAAATAAATAATCATTTCTCATCTGCGAATCAATTTATTACAGTCTATATTTGTATATCACCACCAAAATATGACTCTGTGAGCTCTCAACGTAATATAAATTAAAATATACGTTGTACAAAAATCTCCGTCTATAAATAAACCCTAGAAGCCCATATAGAGTACGTTGACTGTAAATATAAAGAAGATCATTTGTCGGCATTAGGGGGAGATATAAGCCCAAAGATAATGGAATGCCGAAAAATGTAAAAGAATAAAAAGATCTTCATAGTTAAAGCCACACATGAATGAATCAAAACTTGCAATGTTTAGCAAGTAATCTGCCATATGCATTTATAAATGCATCTATATTATATAGTGGAGTGATTGAACTTATGCATCATAAATAATTAAAGACCCTAATGGACCAAAATGAATGGAACTCCTTAATACTAGAAGTATCAGAGATTTCATACCAGAAGTATGAGATATATATTGGTGCATAAATTAAAAATCCGCGGTCAATAAAATCAAATATATAAATAACACTCCAGTGACCCCTGAAGAGGAATATGTGACCTCCCGAAGAGGATTGTCCTGAAGACAAGAATCCCAATACATTAGCACGTGCACCAAATAATAATATTATTGGGATTGCGGAACAAATAAATCAAAATATCATGGGAAATGATAAAAATCAAATAATGCCATGAATACTATTAGTAAAGGAGAAGAACATAATCTTTATAGTTGTCGACAACATACTTATTCCACAAAATTGCTCCGATCTGGATCCAGAGCTTAAATGCTAGAAGTATTATGATTAGCTAAAAATGTAAAAATGAGCAATTGGAATAGAGATTAACTCGCTCATGAATATTATCCCTGCAGGATATATTGATAACTATGAGGTGGTAAAATATAAAGCGAGATTAAGATCTCAAGGGTTTTTCGCAGAGACCCATAATTGATTTTAAATAAATTACTCTCCTATTTGAATGGCATAATGTTCCGCTACTTGATTTCTATGGTAGAAAATAAAAATTTATATATGCAATTACTAAATTTCATGACAACATATTGATATGAGTCATTGTACGATAATATTTATATTAAATCCCTGATGGGTTTTATAGAAAATAGATCGCAACATATATAGTGATGAGATCACTATATAAATTCCTCTTGAAGAAGGAATATATTAACTTGAAAATTAATTCATGCCTAAAGACGGATATGAAATAAAAAGACTTGGATAAGACCAAGTATTATGTCGACCTGCAGATCGACAATCTCCTGAAAGAGTTATTATTATTTCTAACACTAGTCGATGTATGATAAGAGTTCTAGAGAGATCTATTACATTTATTTAGAACACCAATGTCATTTGATCCCCAGAAGTGGATAATGTCTTATTTAGACTAAAAGAAGATAACATGTTTTTTTTGGACCAGAAGTTCTCTATTTAAGTGTCTTTTGTACACTATTTTATCAGGCCTGATACAATATTCAAAAATATCTTGCTAGCAAGACTTGGTGCTTCTTTTACTAAGAGAGATTGATAAGCACATTACTTGTTATCTTCAAGGTATACAAATCTTGGTATATCTATAAGAAACCAAGTATGACATTGGTGGTCTAAGTGAATAAAGGAATATTTATTTGATCTTGATAATTATAGATCTCGTACTCCTTCTTTTGTTCTCTATTGTGGTATTGGAATTTCTTATCAGTTTGAATACTTTTCTAAACCACTCATATATGATATTTTTTGGAGAGTTACAAAATATTGTATGATATTATGATACCTGAAATATTCTCCATCCTCTAGTGTGAGGATAATAAACTTGTGTTGCATAAATGATTAGTGGGTACACTAGATAAACTTAATGATATTTGTTACTTGTATTCATTTACCCACATCAACTCCCCAAAAATGATTGTTTTTCAGAATGTTTGATCTTGTAATAATCCTGAAGATTATTACAAATATGGATAATGTTGTATCGTTTATAATTATAATATTATTATGTTGAATGAAGTGACAAATTCAAACTAATCATGAAGATATTGAATATCATTGTTTTGAGGGGGAGCAACATTTTTTTAAAATTAAACCTTGAAGGTTTACATTATGCCCAGAAGACTAAATAGATGTACTCTTTTTCCCTTGCTGAGTTTTTTCCCATTGGGTTTTCTTAGTTAAGGTTTTTAATGAGGCATCTAGTGCAACACATGAATAAACGTATGTCATGTACTCTTTTCCTCGACTGTTTTATCCCATAGGGTTTTCGGCGATGTGTTTAACGAGGCATGAACATAACGAAGTAATGTCCAAGGGGGAGTGTTATAAATATATTTATTTGGTGGACATTACTTAAGGTATACTCTAGAGATATATGCATATCTTTCTAGATTTCCATAGATGATATGATTTCACCCTTATATATAGGACATGATATTGTAATTCTCTCTACACATCGATCATTAATAATATTCTATATTTTCCTCTCCATCGTGTTCTCTCTATCGTTTTCTATATATCGTTGCTTATCTGTGATACAAGAAGGATTCGATTCACAACATTATCTACTTTATATTATAATCAAATCTCCGAATAATGTTAAAATAAACAATAAAATCGTATAAAAATAAATAAATTAATACAAAATACAAGTAGAAATACTATATATTATACTTAAAATATATACTCCCTCCGTCCAGCTTAAATAGGCTCTTTTCATTTTGATACATTAATTTCGGAGCTAGTATTTGTTGTATTTTGAAGCTAGACATTGAGAGTGTAAGGGAGAAAATGAGAGAATTGTTATATTGTTTTTCTGCTTGATGATTACAATGTGGTGTTTACAAGTTTAAATAGGGATGAGAAATTACAATGAAAGGAAAAGAATATCTCTCTTGATTTGAATGATGATTCTTGCTGATTTGATTTCAATCTTGTTGATTTGTTGATCCTTGACCAAAAATAGATTCCAACACTCCCCCTCAATTTAAGTGGCGGGATTTCCAACACCTAACTTGCCTAATGCCTGTGATTGGTTTTTAGAGTCAACAACTTTGGTGAGAATATCAGCGAGTTGATTTTTCGATGAGACAAACGGCAGTGCCACAATTCTTTGCTCGATCTTTTCTTTGATAAAATGTCTATCCACTTCAACGTGTTTAGTTATGTCATGTTGCACCGGATTTTCTGAGATGCTTATTGCTGTCTTGTTGTCACATAACATCCTGCATGTTTTTCCTGAATGAAGATTAAGTTCTATCATTAGCTTTCGTAGCCATAAGACTTCTGTAAGACCACTCTTGATCCCTCGGAATTCTGCCTCTGCACTGGATAATGCTACTACCTTTTGTTTCTTGCTTCTCCAAGATACTAGATTTCCCCCAACCATGGCAAAGTAACCGGCCGTGGACCTTCTGTCCATAGGGTTTCCGGCCCAATCTGCATCTGTAAAAGCTTGAATTTCCAGCTCTCCTGTTTTCTTGAAGAGAATTCCATAATTGAAAGTCCCCTTTAGATATCTAATTATTCTGATAGCTGCCTCCATATGCTCTGACTGAGGTTGATGCATGAATTGACTGACCACACTGATTGCGTATGAGATGTCAGGTCTGGTATGAGAAAGGTAGATAAGTTTTCCTACTAATCGTTGATATCTCCCTCGATCAACGTCTTTTCCTTCCTTCCTAATCTGTAGTCTGTGATTTACGACAATGGGAGTACTTGCTGGTTTGCAGTCCACCATCCCAGTCTCAATGAGGAGGTCTAAGGTGTACTTCTTTTGATTGATAAAAATGCCACCTTTCGACCGTAAGACTTCGATTCCTAAAAAATATTTTAGATTCCCCAAGTCCTTCATCTCAAATTCTTTGAACAAGTTTTCTTTCAGTTCTTCAATTTCTTCTGCATCATTCCCGGTTAGAATCATGTCATCGACATAAATGATGAGACAAGTTAGCCAATCTTCCCTTTTCTTGAAGAACAACGTGTGGTCTGAGTTGCTTTGTGAGTACCCGAGCTTCTTCATAACCATGGTGAATCTTCCAAACCAGGCTCTTGGTGATTGTTTCAAACCATATAATGTTCTTTTCAACCTGCATACTTCACCCTGTCTAAACTCTTGAGCATAACCCGACGGTGGCTCCATGTAAACTTCTTCTTTCAACTCACCATGGAGGAAGGCGTTAGTTACATCAAATTGATGTAGGGGCCAATCTTTATTGACAGCTACAGACAATAAAACTCGAACAGTGTTCAACTTCGCAAATGGGGAAAACGTTTCAGCGTAGTCAATCCCATAGGTTTGAGTGTATCCCTTGGCTACAAGGCGGGCCATATATCTCTCAATTGAGCCATCTGGTCTTCTTTTGATAGTGAACACCCACTTACAACCAATTGGTTTCTTCTCCGGCGGTAGTTGACACTTCTCATACATGTTGTTCCGAGCAAGGGCTCCCATTTCTTTATCCATTGTCTGTTTCCATTTCTGGCTTCTAAGAGCGACCTCTTCTGAATGTGGAATATCTTCCTCATACAGTGCTTTTTCAAATTTCTTGGCGCTGTCTGACAATTTTAACTTGGCAATGGATCCAATAGAATACCGAGAGTTCCCCTTTCGTGCAGGAGAATACCGTTGGGGCGGCACACCTCTATTAGTTCTAAGGGGTAACACATAGCTTTTAGTGGTAGGCTCAGGGTCTTGAGTGGTTTGTTCAGGACCAGGAGATGTTTCAGGACCAGGAGATGTTTCAATCTCAGGCTCAAGAGTGACAGGCTTTGGAGAGGACATCGAAGAGGGATCCATTGAAGATGTCACTGGAGATGTGTTGTAATTACCTGTTTCCGTGATCAGCTCAGACGTAGAAGCGACTGTGATGTTGGTAGGTTGTGGATCATCATCGGAGAAGTTCGGATTTAGGAGCCAATTGAGTGAGTCACCTTTTACTGATATATCTGTACTCTCCCCCTGACTGCTAAGTTGGCTGAAGAAAAATTCGGTTTCAAGGAAGGTACAATGAGTGGTGGAGATTAATTTATGAGTTTTTGGATTATAGCACCGATACCCCTTTTGATTTACCCCATACCTTAGAAAAACACATTTTTCCGCACAAGGAGATAATTTTGTCCTTTCATGTTTTGGGATATGAACAAATACGGAGCATCCGAAGATTCTTGGTTGAAGGGTGAGGGGAGTTGGTATGTTAGTGTATTTGACTAAGGTATCAAGAGGAGTTTTAAGGTGAAGGATTTTTGTTGGAAGCCGATTTAAGAGATAGACAGCGGTAGCAACAGCTTCTGGCCAGAAAGAGAGTGGAACTTGAGATTCTATCATCATTGCACGAGTCATCTCGAGAATGATGCGATTCTTTCATTCCACAACACCGTTCTGTTCAGGGGTGTAGGAACAAGATGTTTGATGGATTATTCCTTTTTCCAGGCAAAAAGTTTTCATGGCATGATTAACAAATTCCCCCCCATTATCGGTTCTAAGTGTTTGAATAGGCTTATTGTATTGTGTGTGGATCATAGTATAAAAATGTGTAAACTTATCTATTACTTGGGACTTATCTTCTAAGAAGTAAACCCAAGTTACCCTTGAACAATCATCCACAAATAACAAGAAGTACCGAAATTTATGATTATTGGATATAGGAGAAGATCCCCAAACATCAGCATAAATAAGAGAACACACAGATTCAACACGAGTATTATTAGAAGGAAAAGATTGTCTGTGGCTTTTGGCCAAAACACAGGTTTCACAGTTACTGGAATTAAACTTAGCTAATTTAGGAAAAAGAGTTTTAAGATACCCAGAAGACGGGTGACCTAATCGGCGATGCCACAACCAAGCTTCTCTCTCAGATGATCCATGTGCCAACATTACATTGCCTCTCGGAGTGATCTCATCAACGTAGTACAAGCCATCCCGCTCAGTGCCACGTCCAATGATCTCCTTCGTCCGAATGTCCTGTAAAATACAGAAATGAGGGTGGAGGAGTAATGTACAGTTAAGCTCTTTGGTAACATGACTTATAGAGAGAAGTTTATGAGATAAAGTCGGGACATAAAGACAGTTGGACAAACAGATATTGGGTGAAATTTCAACAATTCCCGCCCCCTAACCGGTGTAATATTACCATTAGCAATTTCAACATGAGTAAGCAAGGGTTGAGAGGAGGTTAAGAAATCATTTTTATCGAAGGTCATTGTATCTGTAGCCCCACAATAAAAAATCCAGTGTTTATTTTTAACAATTTGGTTTTGAACATTGGATTTTCTACATGTGGGTTCAGTTCTAATTTCAGAATTGTTAAGGTGTGAGACAGGAACTTCAAAAAAACTCAAGGGACTAACATGCAAATTAGGATGTTCAGTTTTAGGATTTTTAAAACTTAAGGGGCTAATTTGCAATTTATTAGAAAATTGGTTAAATAAGGGTTTGGTAAAACCAAACCCTTTACCTATAGCCGTCGTCTCCCCTTCGTTCTCCCATCTGCTCGAACCCTTCACCGCTGCCACTGTCCCGTCTTCGAAACCGATGCCGGCGGCGGCGAGTCCTCCGAAGCCACGCCGTTCGCCGGCAATTCCCCCAATTTTGTGCCCATCGCGGTTTTCCCTTTCGCGGCGGAGATGGGTGGTTTGTGGTTGTCTTCCCACCATTCCAGATAGCCAACGAGCTCGAAGCACATCTCCCTCGTGTGCTTCTTCTTCCCACAGTGAGAGCACTGCAACTTTGACTTGTCGATTTTTGGCCGAGAAGGTCCGGTGCGATTTTGATTCAGGTTCGGTCGATTTTGATTCGACCGAAGGGCTAGCCCAGCTCCGATTCTTCCTTGTTTGATTTCAGAGTTGGTTGCCGATTGGAGGATTTCCAGTCTGGCGGCCTCTCTTCGTATCCGGCTGAACGCCGATTCAGCAGATGGGATTGGAGTTTCCTTGAGAATGTCTCTTCGAATCGGATCATATTTCTGATCGAGTCCGGAAAGAAATTGGTATAATCTCCTCTGGCTTATGATGTTTTGATATTGTGCTATCTCTTTTTCGCAGCAATCGACTGGGTTTGAGTCCCTTCGATATATGTTTATCCAACAAGTCTGTAAGTTGTTCCAGTAGTCTTCCAGAGTTGATCCACCTTGATTGATTTTATTTACTTTCACCTCCAGGTCATAAATGATGAAGGGGTCGGCTCCACTCCCGTATGTGGTGGCGAGGCCATCCCATATGGCCTTTGCATTTTGGAATTGGGCGAAATTGGAGATTAATCGGGTCTCCATATTCTGCAGTAACCATGAGCAGACTGTTAAGTCTGACTCCTCCCATTTTGCGAACTTTGCATCTGATTTGGTGGGTGGCGTGGGACTCCCTGTAATGTGTGAAAGTTTCCCTCTGCGACCAAGTGACATCTTCTTGAGCCTTGACCATAATGGATAATTATGACCATCCAGATTGAAACCCTGATGAAGGCTTTCTGAGTTTTTCATCATATTGGCTAACTGTGCTGATAAGTTTGGAGAGTGTTGAAATATGCCGGATCTTGCCAATTGGTTTGAGAAAGGTAACCAGAACGATGATAAGATTTTTTCTGAGTTCTAGGCTAGAGAAAGGTATAGAGAATGATGATGATATATTTTCTGAATTCTGGGTAAGGGAAAATAATCTTCCCGTGGCTTGTTTTTGGGATTTGCTGAATTTTGGATCTCAGGGCAGTGATGAACTCATTTATGAGCCCAACCTGCTCTGATACCATGTTGTATTTTGAAGCTAGACATTGAGAGTGTAAGGGAGAAAATGAGAGAATTGTTATATTGCTTTTCTGCTTGATGATTACAATGTGGTGTTTACAAGTTTAAATAGGGATGAGAAATTACAATGAAAGGAAAAGTATATCTCTCTTGATTTGAATGATGATTCTTGCTGATTTGATTTCAATCTTGTTGATTTGTTGATCCTTGACCAAAAATAGATTCCAACAGTATTTAATAGCTAATTGTGGTTAATAATAAAATTGGCAATCGTAATTAACTTGTTTAAATCTTAAACAAGTTAATTACGATTTTATTATTAATCACAATTAGCTACTAAATATTAGCTCAAAAATTAATGTATCAAAATAAAAATGGTCTATTTAAACGGGACGGAGGTAGTATTAGTTATTCAATACATACGATATACTTTTGAAAGAAAGTCGCTTTATTATACATAAAAATTCAATGGAAGAGCCGGACTTGGTTTAGTTTGGAGGCGCGTTAGCCATATATAATTCAGATGCAAGCTAGTTGAGTTCTGAAGCATACCACGATGAGATCAATCCAATATCTGTTACAGTTCTTGCTTCTCACCAACTGCTTTGTTTCTCCTCTGTCGTTCAACCTCTCCAACATTGGACCAGACGACGCAAACCGGCATATCGAGCTGCACGGAGACGCCTATATCTCGCTACAAGGCCTTCAGGTGACTAACGACGAGAAGAGCAGGCTCAGCAACAATGGGACGGGCCGCGCCACTTATATCGACCCGTTTCACTTGTGGGACAACGCCACCGGTAATCTAACCGATTTCAACACTCATTTCTCATTTGTTATTCAAACAGATAGTGCAGATGCTACTCCTGCCGATGGACTTGCATTTTTCTTGGCTTCTCCCGATTCAGGAATTCAAGTTGATTCATTTGGCTCCGGTCTCGGCCTCGCCTTCCATAACGCCACGGCTAATGTGTCTGGGGACCCTTTTGTGGCAGTGGAATTCGATACTTACACAAATGAGTGGGATCCGATCTACCCACACGTAGGTATCGATATCAACTCACTGATATCCGCTACAAGGGCCCCGTGGATTAACAATTTTACTGCAGGGAGGATAAGTGAGGCTTGGATCAGTTATAAGTCCACCTCTAAAGTGTTGGCCGTTAATTTTACTATTTTTGTGAATGGCACAACTCAGATTTCCAGTCTTGAGGTCAGTGTGGATCTGCGAGATTACTTACCGGAGTGGGTGAGTTTCGGGTTCTCTGCAGCAACGGGGACGTTCTTTCAGAAGAATAATGTCAAGTCATGGGATTTCAGTTCTACTTTGGAACTAGTGAAAAATGAAAATCCAGTTCCTAATGCAACCATCCCTGATCCTGGGAGAAAGATGAAGCCGGGTGAAGTGATTGGACTGGTTGCAGGCCTGTCTGCTTTGGTGCTTGGATTGGTATTTCTTGGTTGCTGGTTGAGGAGGAAGAAAAGGAGAGCGGGAGCAGATGAGGAGTCTGCATTTGATATGTCGATGGAGATGGAATTTGAAAAGGGCAGTGGCCCTAAGAGGTTCTCATACGGTGAATTAGTGGGTGCTACTGACAATTTTGCAGAGGAATTC
>JAPKLW010002404.1:4198-54055 GCA_026898455.1 Plectranthus barbatus
AAAGAACTTACAAGAAAGATAAAGGGTTTCGTGTTTCCCAAGTCTCCAAACTCTAAAAACTAAATTGTAGAATGAAAAATATGATAGCTGCCCCCAAAAAGTCGAATTTAGTTAGGTATTTATTGGGATGGATGTGTATCCTATCAAATCTAGGGCTAAAGATATGAATAAATCAGATTTTCATTAAATTCCCGCATCAGCAGACTCGCGTCGATTGTTGCTAATTGACGTCGATCGACGTGGCTTCATCTTCGGTGTCGATCGATGTGGATTCACGTCGATCGACGTGGTCTCTCGCCCCTTCTGCGCGGTCTCACGGTTTTGGCCATAACTTCCTATCCCGAACTCCGGTTGACCCGATTCTAGTTGCGTTGGAGAGCTAATTCAAAGCTTCATCGATTGCCATGCGCCAATAGCCCGAATTTCCCTTGTGGAAGAACTCTTCACTGCTACTCTTACACGTAACTGCTTTCGGAACGATTTTCAAGTGAATTTGGGCCTAAAACCTACAAAAACACCAAGATGTGCGTAATACCACCTAATATAGACTCATGCATAAAATATATATATAAACTCAATAAAACTACATAAAATAGTAGAAAATAATATAGATAAGCGAGTAAAATAATGAGGTTATCACTTCTCCCCGCGCACTTCAGTCGCCGGAAATGGCAACGGCTGTTGCTGCTGCGGCTTGCGACGATGCGGGAAGAAGATAGCATCGCAAGTGACAGGCTGGGCACAAGTTCCTGCCGTAGGCGGCGGCCAGAAAGGCGGCTGGCGGTGGGCTGTAGGGTGGCGGCGGCTGGTGGTGTAAAAATAAGGTTTCAAAACCTTAGGGTTTCCCAACCCGAGCCGGAGCTCGGACCCGTCAGCCCAGAGGTAGCCCGCAGTGTGAAAATTAGGATTTGGCTTCATTCTTGGGCCTGAAACCCTAATTGAAGCCCAATTGCTGTTGAAGCAAGTCCAAATCAGATTTTAAGTCCAACGGAGGTCTAGTTTGAAGATCTGTACTGAGAATTAAATCTTATAATAGTTAGATTTGATTTATTTCCATGTAATCGTATCTGATGGGCCACGAGAATTTATTTATTTATTTATTCTCGTATTGATGTGATTTATTATGTGCGCCCTAGTAAACAATAGGAAGCATGATTATTTGCTTTATTATTTACGGTTATAAGCATGTTGCAATTTAATTTTTTAGCATGTCTTATGTGATTTATTTTATGTTTTAAAATATGTCTATAAATTCCGGGATCATATTAATTTATGATGGAATTTTGGGTGTGACATAATTTATGGGAACATAAAATAATGTGTGCGCATAAAACCTTTAGAATTAAAAATACTAAACTGGATTTTGGTTCTTTTCTAACCAAGATCATTAAACCTCCACAAATATGACTTCTCATTGGAAGTGGGGCATCTCAAAGCGTAAATGAATACTCGGGTAGCTTACGTTAGGGTCCCTCACCAGTTCTAATGCGATGAGGTTTCCAAAATAAAACATTTATTTTAAGATGAGAAGTGGGAGCCTCTAAGCAATGACTACTCGGGTAGCTTGCATTGAGACAACTTTCACAACTCTAAGATTAATTTAAATGGGATAACAAAGAATGTAAAGGGCATGCGGTATGGGTCCAGTACGTATGCTAAATAGTCATTTTACATTCGGAGTTAGGATTGTGGTTATTTTGGCTTAGATGTTGCCTGGAGTATAACTCAGTTGTGATGTCCCCGCTCCGGATAGGTGAATATGGTCTAAAGATCTCCAATATTAATTTCTTTTGCTTAAGATACCTGGCATGTTAAGAAATTAAAGGACCTATTCTGGTCTGGTTGAGCTTTTGTCGTAAACATCTACTCGGGTAGCTTGCGGTGAATTAGCTTGGGTAATTGGAGGAAGCAAATTGCATTGTTTTATCTAAAGGTTCTATGCATATTTGTTTCAATTGTTCGTAGTATGTGCTTACTTTAATTCGCTTATTTGTTTTCAGATATGTCTATTATTGCATCGCTCATCAATTCAATCGTACACAATTCCTTGACTTGTCCGAATTTTCCTGGATGGAAAAGTGACATTGTCAAGCTCTTTGATTCATTTGGACATTTGTTTGTTCTGCAAACTCCCTGTCCAAGTTCGCCGACTGATATATCTTCTGATGAGGAGCGTGCACAGTATCACATGTGGATGTGGTTGAATGGCATGGCCAGACAATATATTTTGGCTGGTATGTCAGATGCACTGCGTCCTCGTTATAGTGATGTATGGCTTGCGCGTGACATTATGTGACGTCTTGACGTACCATATGGCGGACTCGATGGACATGCTAGATCAGTCTTATGAAGCATATTGTAAGACAAAAAATGGGTCAGAACTATTCTGTACGTGAACATGTGGAATCACTCATCCAGCTCATAGATGAGTACACATTAATGGGTGGTCAAATTGACAATGATGTCAAAATTGAGTTGATACTCAACACGTTACCGAAGTCATTTGATGACTTCAGAATTTCTGTTGAGAAAAACAAAAGTGAGTATACTGTTCACAGTCCGCTCAAGGATCTTGTATCAACAGAAGCTTCTTTAGTCTTTTCTGTGAATCACTCTGATTTGCTTCCGAGTCGAAAGAGTGATGTCAAAGAAAAGAGGAATGAAGGAAGCAATGGGAGCAGTCTTGCCTTATCAGTTCATTCCAGATCTCTTGTTAAAGTTCTTCTAAATCGAGAAGAATGGTAAATGAGAGAACAAAGGAATGAAAGATAACAAGAAGGACAAATATTTCAAGTGTGGCAAGAAAGATCACTGGAAAGTAAATTGTCCAAGTTTGGTAACTAAGGGACAAGGTACGTCATCTTTTGCATTGCTTGTTGAAACATGCTTAGTATCGGTTTTCTACTCCATAGTGGGCAGTGGTAACCAAGGTCACTAATCGTGTTTGCTACACTTTGCAGGGAATCAAGCTTAGGGCTTGAAGATGGCGGGATTACCATCTCCAAGATTGATGCTGGAAGTTGCTACTTCAGCTGATGGAGATTCTACTTTGAGTTTATGTAAAGCTCTGTTTTAATTCAAGTTTCTGAAGAGATGTTGTTTTGTTTTGATAAACATATTTTTCATCTATTGGATTATCAGTTATTCGATAGAGTTTTTCTATCATAATGAATAACAGTGTTTTCTATTATGGATTATTGTCTCTTCATTACTTGATTACATAAACTATAAGTGTTCTAAGGTATACTTTAGAGAATCTCTATAGAGATAGGTTACATCAGTGTAAGTATTTTTAAGTAATTCATGGAATTATGGATCCAATCCAGGTATTCCTAAGAATGGTACTTATGACAACTACTTAGAGGTATAAGATGGTAACCAGGCCTTTTAATAGGCGATTGTATCTCTATAGATTATTTCGTGTTTGCTCTGGTTTGCTGGTTTGAGTCTACTTCCGCAGTTGCCTTAACATGCATTGATACTGTAATCATTTAAGATTTGGATGTGTTTATCTAGTTCACTACAAGTCTTAGTCACTTGCTTTAATCAAGAGCGTTCAAGACTAAGGTAGAGAATAAGTTAAACAAGACCGTAAAAACATTATGGTTCATTCACAATGGTATATCTTAAGTGATGGGGTTTTACAGTATCTGGCAGAGCAAAGGGATTGCGTCCCAGTTAACTACACCTATTATCTCTCGATTGGGATAGTGTAGGTAAAACGAAATAAGATTCTTTAGAAGTTTATAAGTTATGCCAGCTTTGCCAAATTTTTGTTTTTGGGAAGAGCACCAAAAGCAGTTGTGTGTTTGCTTAATCTAGTGCCTTCTAAATCAGTTCCAAATACCCTAGCAGACATTGACTCTCTCAAAAAGGGCAATGATGGGTAATTCGGCTGTTAAGCTGATATAGGAAACTGATTGTTTGGAAGAAAGGTTTAAGCTAGTACTGCTTTGTGGGCTACTCCAGGTAAACGAAAAAGATGGTTGCTTTGTGTATCCCAGATACAAGCAAGTTGTATAGGATAAAACCATGAATCCAAATATGAGATTGTTCTCTAACGTTTTAGAGAAGACAATTCAAATCCATCAGGAAATACCCCTTGGCATATTGAGCATACCTTGGAAGGTATGGTACCAATTGCACGGTCACCTGTGTAAGGTGGTAAACAACAAATTAATGCACCATTAACTGACAACGTAAAAGGAGCATCATTGCAGTGGGAGGTTGCCTTAACAGGCTTAATGGTACTAGTTCGTGGAAACAGTCTCTGGACTTGTTCCCAGCTTAACGAACATCATCGTACTTATCCCTTAAAGCGCAACGAAGCTGTTAAGACAAAAGATGCAGTTTAATGACGTCAAGTCATGGATTCAGAAATGAATCAGTAAAGGTTATGGTTGTGTATCAGGATCAGTGATTGCCAAATAGCTTACCAGCTATAAGTAACTGATTGATATACAAGGAAAGAAATGCTCGAATGGTAACCTAGTATGTTTTCGAAGGTCTAGGTTAGTGAGTAAGGTATGTTTCACAACAAGACTTTCTCACTGGTTGCAATTATTAAACCCATTCGAATTCTTTTAACCATAACATCACATATGAATCTAAATATCTCGAAGATAGATGACGTCATTCATATTTTATAAACGGGTACCTTGATAAAAGGTGACGACATCTGTATGCAATAACCAGATAAGTTATGTGCAGTGAAAAGTATCATGTCTGGAAGCCAAGGAAGTTCAAGTATGAACTTAAAGGAGCTTCAAAGTCATGAAACAGACATTTTAATATTGTCTATTGAGAATAAGAGTTTCATGTACCAGTTATGTGTCAGCGAAAGCGTGGTTTTCCTTGCACATTATGTAGATGATATTTTCACATTCGGAAACGGTGTGGAGATATTATCAGGCATAAAGGATGGTTATCCGAACAGTTTCAGAGGTAGGACTTATGAGATTTTGGAATATCTTTTGAATTAAAGTCTTGTGTTATCACAAGAAAATGATGTTCAGGTATCTCAAGTCGCTTAAATTGATTATGTGGTGAGTCGTTCATAGCAAGAAAGATTGTTATCTTTCTATATTGTAAATGAACGAAGTTAGATATTTGTACTGCTATAAGCATGTTAAACAGATATCAATTCAACTCTGGATAGGCACATTGGTTAATGAATGAGCCTAGTGAGTTGAATGGCATCGGATATCCAGGAGGATCATAAGGAAATGAAATCAACCTCTAACTATGTGTTGACCTTGGAGGAGGAGTTATAGGAATCTAACACAAACGTGTGTTGCAGATTCCAGCATGAAGGCTGAGTTTTTGACAGCTTCATTAGCTTGCAAGAAGCAGTATAACTCCGGTGTTATCCTCTAGAGGTGTGCGTTCTGAGTTTGCCTAATAAAATCACATAGAATTGTGATCATGTTGTTGAAATGACAAACTCAAGGGAACCCAAGACTCACAAGGTGGTGAAACACATAGGATGTGTACTATCACATTATACAAGAAATCATGACAAGAGGGAACGTGAATGCAGTGGGAGTGATTGACAGTATAGACACACTTAATACTTTGATAAAGCAATGGTATTATGCTTTAAGTATAAGTGGGATATTGTTGGGATTATATAGTGAAAGCATATATGATAAAGTGTTTTGTACACTGGTCTTCATATATGTGTAGCTACAACAATGCTTGTTGTCTGATGAAACAAACATACGACGAACCATATATCCTATTATCTCGCCAATAGGGATGACCATATTGTGTGTAGAAGATCACAGAGGATCATATGAGTCATTTGACCTAGCGAGATATAAACAGTATCACAGCTGAGGCAGTCCCTGGATAGGGTGTCGGTCTAAGCTGCGGCACATCGGTTCATAAGTGGGCTTATCGTAGCTAGTTGATGTGTCTGTACACAGTTATGTATTGATGGGATCAACGGTGGGATGCGCCATTCACATTGACATACAAATGAGCCAGATCCCTAACATACTTCCTATGATCTTAAACCTAATTGAAGGATAAGGGGCACACACAGATTGACCACACTTTGATTTACCAAGGTGACGAGTCTTACATGTACTCTTATACCCGTATTTTGGGTGTTGGCAATTTGTGTGTGGCCTGCTTAGGCTGGACGTTTAGGTAAGCATATCCATTTTAGGATGGTGACATTCCCTGAGGAGCTCACAAGGTTCATTATGTTAAACCCTACAGGTTGAATTATTTAATTCAGGCATAAGTGAAAAGGAGTGAGTGGTATTACTCTGGAAATAAGAGATTAATTAATTATGGCTGATTGTCATAAGCCAAATTAATTAATTATTGTCTAAAATCTTAAATATGTGGATCATGTTAGTTTGGTGCAACTCGTTCCTAATAACGTGGTAATAATGGGGCGAGTCAGCATTGTTACCGTGGTAAAGGTTAAAACAATGTTTTATTAATTAATTATGTTTTGGGTTGAACAAGGAAGGATTAATTAATAAAGAGGGCCAACTTTATTATTTGCATCTGGTCCCTGGTCTGGCCCATTAACTGCTCAAAGCCCATTAGGGTTAGGGTTTCTCAAAACCCTAACACTATATATATGCCTTCTCTCTATCAGATCAGAAGTGGTTTTTCAGTTTATTGAAAATTGAGAGAGAGAACGGCGGCGGCTATCCAGAGGGAGAAACTGATCGATTTCTCTAGATCTCGGATCCAACTTGGTAGATAATCCTCACCAGATTTCCAAGGAGCAAGGGAACAAATCAGAAGATTAGATCTGTAGGAACAACTATCCATCGCCGGCGTTCTATCTCAGATCTAAGTTTACTTCATCGTTGTATTCTACGATCTAGATATGTAGATCAAACAGTGAAGATCAGGTATTCCTAAATTCCATCCTCTGCAATTAATTTTGTAGGAGCATGCATAGGTTCGCATGGTTTATTTAATTGAAATTTATTCCTGGTATCCTAAGAACGATCCTTGGCAAGAATTTAATTAATGGCAACTTAAGTTGTCCATCGTAGACTAAAACCCTACATGTGATACATAATCCACCGTGAGCAAAATATATGAGAACCTACGAGATGGTGGAAAAGGTCCCATAAAGTCGATCCCACACACATCGAAGATCTTAACTTCAATCACCGGGGTCTGTGGCATCTCTTCCCTCTACGAGAAGTTGCCGATCTTCTAGCAATGATCACAGCTCGTAATCCATCCGCGACAGACCACGTAGATGGAAGGCCAGTAGAACCCAATTGCCAGATTCTTGAATGCGGTTTGATTTGCTAAGTGATGACCACCACTAGGGGATGAATAACAAGCCTCGTAAATATTTTGCCACTCGGAATGAGGGACACAATGGGGATTGATGCCTTCAGCGCACCGATGCAACAGGTAGGGATCCTCCCAATAGTAGAATCATACATCATGGAGGAACTTTTTCTTTGCATATGGAGAAGAGTCCGGTGGAAGAGCATCGATTACCAGATAATTTGCATAATCGGCATACCATGGTGTCTTGGACTTGTAAGTCTCTCGCAGATCCTGAATAACACACATCTGCTCATCCAGGAAGGTCCCTCGAATCCTCATCTGGTGGTCAACCCCTCAACTGGTGGCTCTAATCGTGATAAATGATCGGCGATCACATTCTCGCTTCCCAACCTGTCTTTGATCTCCAAGTCAAAATCCTAAAGCAGCAGAATCCACCTAATCAGGCGGGGCTTGGTATCTTGCTTCGCGAACAAGTATCTGATGGCGGCATGATCAGTGTAGACAATTATTTTTGAACCTATCAGATAGGACAGAAACTTGTCAAATGCATAGATCACCGCAAGCATCTCCTTATCTGTGGTGGTGTAGTTGCACTGCGCCGGGTTCATGCTCTTGCTGGCGTAGTGGATGACATGGAAGAGTCTCCCCTTCAGCTTCCCCAAAGTTGCTCCCACTGCATAGTCTCTGGCATTGCACATCAAGATGAATGGCTCGCTCCAATCCGGAGAGGTCAGAACTGGTGCAGTCACTGGGGCCTTCTTCAGTCTCTCGAAAGCCTGCAAGCACTCATCATCAAAACAAGAAGGAGACATCCTTCCCCAATAGGTTGCACAGTGGCCTAGAGTTCTTCGAGAAGTCCTTGATGAACCTCCGATAAAACCCAGCGTGATCGAGAAAACTCCGAACCGCTTTGACATTTGCTGGTGGTGGCATTTATTCAATGGTCGTTGCCTTGGCTCTATCCACCTCCAATGCTTCAGTTGACACTCAATGTCCTGGCACAATCCCCTCTCGCACCATGAAATGGCATTTCTCCCAGTTGAGACACAGGTTGGTGTCGATGCATCTCTCCAGTACAGTGGCCAAATTCTGCAGACAAACATCGAATGAGCTACCAAAAACTGAAAAGTCATCCATGAATACCTCCATGACTTCATCAATTAGGTCGTGGAAGATGGCCATCGTACATCGCTGGAAGGTCGCCGGTTTTTTGCATAGGACAAATGGCATCCACCGGTACGAAAACACTCCATACGGACATGTGAATGCGGTATTGTGTTGGTCCTCCTGTGCCACAACAATCTGGTTGTACCCTGAGTAACCATCAAGAAAACAATAAAAAGGGTAACCAAGATAATCTATCCAACATTTGGTCAATGAATGGGAGGGGAAAGTGATCCTTGCATGTGGCGGCGTTAAGAGCCCGGTAGTCAATGCAGAACCGCCATCCAGTGACTGGTCTTGTCGTGACCTACTCTCCATCTTCATTCTTGACAACTTGCATCCCCCTTTCTTGGCTACTACTTCAGTGGGGCTCACCCATTTGCTGTCGGAGATCCGGTAGATCATGCTGTGATCTAGGATCTTCAGAACCTCCTTCTTCACGGCCTCCTACATGATGGGGTTCAGTCGTCGCTGTGTCTGTCTCTTTGGCTTAACGTCTTCCTCCAGAATGATTTTGTGCATGCATAGTGAAGGATTGATCCCCTTCATATCTCCTAATGTCCACCGAATGGCAGACTTGTACTTCCTCAGGACTCGAAGTAGTTTATCCAGTTCACCCTCTGTCAGGTAAGTAGAAACGATGATCACTGCTTTTTCTAACAGATTAATTATAATAACAGTGGCAAATAAATTTGTAAACCCTAAGGTTATCGATCCAGGGGAAAATACCTTATGTACTAATTATGATTCTAAAATCTATTGTTTGAGAAAGTATACGGTGTAGAAAGAGTTGCCTTCCGTGAGACTGCGCAGAAGGGACGCCGGAGAAAAAGCTCCGTCGATCGACGGCCAACTGGGCATCGATTGACAGGAGTCTGGGCGCGAGAATTTGTTGAAAATCGAGATATTTCATATCTTTAGCCCCAGATTTGATAGGATATGCCTCCACCTCTATATATATATCTCTGTAAATTCGATTTTTAGGTGTACTTCATTCCATATTTCAGATTTTTGAGAGATTCCAAGCATTAGTTGAGTTTTATGTTTGAAGACAGATTTTTGTGGGAAGACATTCGGACCCAAGTTCTTATGCAATTCAGGTTTTATTTATCTTTGATGAATTCTACCATGATTATGTGTAACTAAAAAAATTTGATCGCGTATATTTTTAACCCGCGACTTAGCAAAGCTAATAATATAGCGGCAAATTAAATTATCGATCCCACAAGGAAAGGAACAACGAAAAATCCTAAGTACTAACTTAAGAGTTCTTAAAGTACTGGATAGGTAAAATTGAAATTAAAGGGTTTTGAAATTTAATTATCGCAAGAAAACAATTTTGAAAATAAATTTACCTTGGAAAACCTAATGGATAAGGAGTACAGATTCTAGGCTTTTCTCCCTATCAAGTATGACATGCATAAACAAATTGATTATTTTTCAATTTTAATTCCTCTACACAGTGAAACATCAGAAAGCTATTATGAACTTCTTTGTTGGACAATTCATAAAGTAGATTAATTAATTATCTATCTCCTGTCGGTCTCAAGATTAATTAACTAACTCCTAAAGTTCTACGGATTTATTCCTACAATTTATTTCCTTCAGTTACGACAAGAAATCAGATTATATTGTGAAAATCTCTTTCGATTGAAAACTATTACAGTTACGTCTCTAATTTCCAACTAGTAATCCTAAGTTAGTGGCCAACATACTCAAGATTAAGAATAAAACCAGATTTCACAAACTGTGAGGGAAAGGAAAAATAATTTCAATTAGTCAAAACATGCATACATTGATAGTTTGAAAACCTAGAATCTGAGAAGACAATTAGTTACACATAATTCTAATCTTAATCATCATAGACAATGAACAAGAAAAGAAAAGATGAAAAGGAAAGATGAATCTTCCCAAAAGATTCAATCTCAAACCTAATGATCTTCTTCTTCTTCCTTGTGATGTTTCTCTCAATATAATTTTCTTCTCTCTTGCTCTCTCTCTCTTTTGCTGTCTTACTCTTGATCTCCTCCTCTGATTTTCGAATTCTTCAGCCTTTTTATAGATGTTGTGGATGAATTCTACCATATCTAGGAGTTAGATATGTGTTTATCTTCAGAAAACAGGAAAGATATGATTTGCCCCGCGACACTCCGTCGATCGACGACCAATCCTTCGTCGATCGACGGGAAGGACAAAACAGCGTTGATCGACGGTCGGTTGGCATCGATCGATGGTGGTTCTGCTTCAGTACTCCTGCTTTGATCTCTTTGAGTTCTTTCGTCGATCTTCTCTGAAGCTGTGGCGAACAAGTTTCCAAAATCCTTCGATTTTCATCCAAAAACCTGCATGATTCATCAAACACACCATAAAAAGCACAAAAGCCAATGTATGCTCAAAAAGACACTAAAAACGATTCAAACATCACTAAAATAGACAAAGAAACACTAGATAAGTTGGTAAAAATATCAACTTATCAACTCCCCCAAACTTAAACCATTGATCGTTCTCGATCAATCTGTAAGATAAGAATTTAAATCATATGCAGATAAAAGTGTGCAATGCCTCATAAGTCTATTTTATTATCCAAGCATCACCCATTCATATAATTTATGCAATCAAAACAGATTTATATTGTTTAATTATCGAGGAGGAACCTCACCGGAAAGTGTTTGCACTCATCGCTCAAAGAGTAAAGGGTTCTGTTTTCACTCACCCAAGATTGTAGATTATTTCACCATAAGTTTGACAGATTTCTCATCTCTCCACTGCTTGTTAGTGTGGATTTTCAGGGAATCAATAAGGTCTTATTTTGGTTGTAATGTGGCTTACCTAAAAGGTGGGATAAGTTTGGCTAAGTGACTGAAATTTCTACAATTCTTCCCCAACAAACCAAACATACCATAACCACAACACATCCTTATTCCTTCTTGTCCTTACAAAATTTTCTAGGGTTTCCCTTTTTTTTTGATAGTGAACTACGATCATCAAACTGAAAAATTCTTTTCTTTCTTTCTCTTACGATCATCAGACTCATAAATTCTTTTATTTCTTTCTTTTTCACTCAATGTTCACTTCTTTTTCTTTTTCTCCCCATGGAAACCCATATTCTTTCCTCTAGGACTAAAACTCATATCTCTCATCAAACACCTTCCAAATATTTCACTATTTTCAATTCCTCAACCCTTCTAATCAAAGAAATTTTCATTCTAGGCTCAAAGGGGTTACAAGTGGAATTTTCAGGTTAGTGTATGGGAGATGGCTATGAAAGAACTTATCTAAAATCATATTCACCCTATTACCACACTTAATGCAATCTTAAGAGAGAAATAAGTCAAATTCTAGGAAATAAATCATTAATCCTGACACTCAACAAAAGAAAGATAAGCACAAATTTTCTTAGGGCTGAATTTTGTTTTCCTCAAAAATCATCCAACATTAATCAGTTTTCATGCAGTAATTTATACTTCAAAGCTCAACTTATCAAATAAAAAGACTCCTATCATTGGCTACTCTATCACATAGATTATCATGCTTATTTCACAAATATCTAAAGTCCCAATCAACAATCACAATTTCAAGGAGAAGATAAATCATATTTTCAATACCAACACAATCCAAAGTTCCGACTGCCCTATGTTCAAAAGCTCCTAAATAATTGTCTAGACTTTCCTATCATAATAAATACCACAAATCAAAATTCAATGTAGTACTAATTCTGAAGAAAAATCCTTGCATAGATCAATTATTCACACTGAAGCAAAAGAACAAGGATGGTGATGGTTTGAAAACAAAACACAAAAAGAAACAAAAATTAAAATAAAAAGAAAGTAGTGAATGGAATACAAACAAACAAACAAAAACGTTTCCCTTTTCCGATCATCATCCCCCCAAACTTGTTTCACTCCGAGGAGTGGACAAGTTTGCAAGTTAGATAGGAAAAGAGAAACGGTACCTCACTCATCCTCCGGGGCATCATCCATCTCAGTATCCGGGGTGGCATCATCGGCAAGTAACCGCCTGCGGGTCCAACGCTCTTGCTGGCAGCGAACGTAGGTGGAGTCCGGCTCGGTGTTCTGAAGCAGTCTCTGCATCTGATCCTCGAGTGTGTCAAGCCTCGTGGTCACGTGCTGGCAAAACTGGCCATGAAGCTCCCGCTCCGTCGCTTGCAAGGCTGCCTGCTGCTACATGTAGAGGTAGAGGGTCGCCAAGTCAACTCCGGAAGAGGATGACTCTCCGGGGTAGTGACTGGTCGATGCCCCACCTGTCCATCTGGGCACTGCATCCTCAACTCCAACGTGCTGCTGCACGTGCGCATCATCCCCCATCCCCTGCTACGATGGGATATCAGATTGTCCCTGTCCGGCCCGTGGCTCCAGTCGGTGAATGACTCTGGACGTGCCTGCTCCTCCTCGGGCTCCAACCATGACCGCCAATTTGGCGGGGGAACTCATCAGCCAATTATCACAGAAGTGATAATCGGTGACTCGGGTGAGGTCCGGCTGCGGCAACAGGAACTTATCCCCGTTCGACATCTCCAAGAGCCATCCGCCCTCGCGGGGTAGAAGAACCAGCATCCGAACTAAGAGCTCAGTGCCCAATCCCTTCTCGTCCTGAAGTACCTCGAGGTCGGACAAGTCGATCCCCAGATGCTCGGCAATTGGGGTGATCAATCCCCCACTCCAAATGTTGCCCTTGGTGGCCTTGAGCTGGTGCCTCCAATGGTCCATGATGAGGGCGGCGAAGCTGAAGTGGTCTCCAGTGAGGAAGCAGGACAAGGCGTAGAGCTCCCCCACTCTCACCTTGGTACTCTCGTGTCGTCCTGAGATGGACACCCCCATGCATCGCTGAAGGTAGCGAAACACGGGGTTGTCGATTGAAGACGCCTTCAGGTTGCCGACATCGAAGAGGTTTGGATCAGCTGGGGCATCGGCTGCAATCAGCCTCCAAAATTGGAAATTGTTGAAACGAGCCGTAGGGGTGCCAGTGCCATCAGTTGGGACTCCCCATATCTCGTCGAGGACGTTCCTCGGAATAATGTGGCTCTCATTGTTCAGCTGGAAACTGATGGAAGTGGGCTCGGACTCCGGCTGGACCTCGAACACCTCAAGGGTTGCTAAAAACTCCAGCACGAGCGATGGGTAAGTCGGCCATCGCCGTGTCATCCAAGTCCTCCATCCAACCCTATCCAGCATGGTCAGAACATCCTCCCGGATGCCGAGTTTCTTTATCGTCCTTGAGCAGGGGTACAAAGTCTGCTTGATGGTGTACTTCCTACCCCCGAACCTAAGTTACCGAACCTAAGTTAGCGCTCCACGGCCTCTTGGGTGGTGAAAGTCGGTGAATCAGTCATTTTTGCTGCAAAGCTAGATAAGGAATTGTTAGCAAATATCCAACAATCATCAAACAATTCCCAAGCACAAAATTATCGAACAAAATTCGCAATTAAGCCTATCGTGCTTCTACCCATGCAAAATTGAATTCAAATTCATGCAATTCACATCCCAAACAACCAATGTACATCCCCAATTCAACAATTATCCTTAAAAAAAACGAAAATTCAAAAATTCCCCCAAATTAAGGATTTCCCCCAAACTTGCTATCATCAAAATCGGGCAATTCCAACGGATACAATTTCACATAAAGCACATATATCGACTAAGACTATCATACATATCGACCAATGAGCGAAATTTGCAATGAAATCAACACATGAGCAAGAAATTGAAATAAGGGTTCCAAGGCCAATATTTACAAAAATCATGCTCAAATCATGCAAAAATCGTTAAATAATCGTAGAGGAGTAGTCTAGGATACGTACTTTGCTTGGATTTTGCGAGTTTTGGAGAGAAAAATTGAACCGTGGACGTTTTGGGTTGAGAGGGAGCGTGCGTGTGTGTTTGTGTTTGAAAATGGGATGAAAATCCCGTTATATAACTCTCTGTCCCACGCCTCTGAATCGCGAGCGTCGATCGACGCTAAAATAAAAAAAAATCAGAAATGATAAATTAGTGGTGAAAAGATGTGGCAAATAAATTTGTAAACCCTAAGGTTATCGATCCAGGGGAATTGTGTGGGGAAAATACCTTATGTACTAATTATGGTTCAAAAATCTATTGTTTGAGTGAATCGAAATCAGGTTTTGATTATATGAAACTAAAGAGAACAATACGTAAAATTAAAGGTTGTGTAATCAAAATTAAAGAGGCACAGATTCTAGGGAAGAAGTCTTATTATGGATAACATGTAGGAATCAATTAATTTAACAGGTGGAATACTGCAATAATGCTATATTCCCTTGTTTGGCAAATATAACCTAGATTACTAATTAATGATTATCTCTGCTCGGTCTCAAATACACCAAATTAGTCAATCTGATAAGCAAATCAGTTCAATTCGTACAATCTAGTACATCTGTTTGGATAGTGTAGATGTATCATGCATTCCTAATCCCACTATTAATATTCACCTCTCGGTCCTTCTATCAATAGTTAGACATCTAAATTAATCGTCACCTCTCGGTCCTTGAATTAATCTAGAATTATGAAATAAACACAGGAATCATGAACCCAATTAATTAATCCTAACATGCATCCATAATAATATTCAAACCCTAGAACCCGTGAGGGTTTCTAGCCGCTCATCGCAGATAGAAATCTAAAAGAAAACATATTAAATTGCATAAACATAAAGAACTTACTAAAAAATAAAAGGGTTCTTGTTTCCCAAGTCTCCAAACTCTAAAAACTAAATTGCAGAATGAAAATATGAAAAGAGAACTGAAAAATATGAATGGTGATGTCTAATAATCGAATTTAAGGAGGTATTTATAGAGGGGAAGGTGTATCCTATCAAATCTAGGGCTAAAGATATGATATATCTCGAATTTGACAGGATTTCCGCGCCAGACTTGCGTCGATCGACGCAAATCAAGCGTTGATCGACAACGCTTTTTTTCTCCGCATAACACCACCAAATATCGACTCATGCACATAATATATGTATAGACTCAATAAAACTACATAAAATAGTAGAAAATAATATGGATAAGCGAGTAAAATAATGAGCTTATCAAACCCCCCAAACTTGAACGTTTGATTGTCCTCAATCGATAGGCAAGAAAGAAATCAAAAGATCGTGTAGTTAAAGTGCAATGCCTCACAAGATTCGTCACAGTCAAGAATCAAAAATCTACTACACACAAGCAATTTGAAAGAGACAGAAATCCATCAATTGTGGAAGAACTCACGGGAAGTGTATCACTCAACGCTCAAGTGTTTAAGATATAGATGAATGCACTCAACAACATGTATGAAGAAATTTCTACCATAAGCTTGCAAATTCTCTAATATCTCCACTGCTAGAATATGCACTCAAATCTAGGATCAAAAAGGACTTTCAATAGGTTGTAATGTAGGAATTTTGTGAAAGGTAGGGAAATATGGCCAAGTGACTAAAAATAAATTGAGTTAATTACTCTCAATAAATATAAAACCACCATATATGAATGTCTACCCTTCTCCTCAAATATATCAATGACAAACAACTTTTTCTAGCTCATTTTGAATCTCTTATGCTCTTTACATAATTTTGTATTCTTTTCTTTTCAGAGAGCTTATGAGAATTCTAATTATTTCTTGAGCTTCTTTTTCACACATCTTTTCACCACTAATTTATAATTTCTTATCTCCATCTCACTTTCAATCAACCCCAAATACCACAACTCAAGACATGTGCGAAACCAATACTTCTTCTTAATCTCATAGACAAGGAAAGAAAAATTTTGTATAGGCTCAAAAGTGGCTAACTAGGGAAAATTTAATGTGAAGGGACAATGTTTAGGGAATTGGGCTATCAAAGATGGCCTAAGATCATCTCCTAAACTTGTGCACACTATGCAGTCTTAACACAGAAAATAGGCAAGTTCTAGAGAAATAAAAACACACATGTGAATCTCACATCAAACGAAATAAGGCTCAAGATCTCACACAAGGGTTTAAAATTTCTCTTCCACAGTCAATTTCAAATCAGCTCAATCATCATGCAAGTGTAAGTGTCAAATCAATCCTGTCATGCGGTATTCTACATTCATAGGCATCTAACCACATTCACAATCAATTCAAACTTAGCCCTCAATCAATTCTAATCTCACAATCTCATTCGGGTTATATCAAAACTCAAAATTTTTCCCCACAAAATAGCATAAAACTAAAAGTTAAGGCAAAATAAGATTAAATACGAAAAATAGAATAAAAGATAGAATATTCCATCTCTTGTCCACATCCCCCCAAACTTATTTCCAACTCAAAGAGTGGAATAAGTTTGAAAATCAGACAAAACAAGGAACGATACCTGGTAGTTGATATCAGACATCAACTTTTTATCCTCCCGGAGTCTTCAAACTTCGCACGACGTGAATTTGAGGCTGTTAGCACTTTGCGTCGATCGACATTGGATGGCGTCGATCGATGGGAAGCCTTCTTGTGACCCTCTCTCGGATCAAGTGCATTCTGCCGGCTGTCTACTCGGCATCAATCAACGCCAGGCTGCGTCGATCGACATCGAGCCGTACTCTAAATTTTTTTTTTACTACAAAACATTGTTAGTGCAGAAATAATAGAAATTCAAAATAAAATAAAAAACGAAAATTGAAAAGAAATTACGGAAAAGGTTGGTTTACCTCCCAACAAGTGCTTCATTTAACGTCGCAGCTCGACGATACCTCAACTCACTGCCAGCGAGGTCGGGTCCAGACTCGCCGACCTTGGGCATCCACCATGTAGACTTTCCGTTCTTTGACGATGGTGGTGAGCTCAGAAAAAGGTGGCATAGTTGACACTCTCTCTCCTCCGTTTCCTCGCTCTCACTCAATGAAAGCTTCTTCTTCCTCCTCGGATTCATCTCCTTCTTCAGTAGTGGAGATCCGGTTGCACTCTGCTTTCTTCTTGCTCTTGTCGATCACAAAAGTGATCTTCTCGTCATTTGCTCGGAGTGTGATCTCACCGCCTCGACAGTCAATGACAGCGGTGCTAGTGTCGAGAAACTCACGCCCCAAGATCATGGGCATGTTCTCGTCTTCCTTCATCTCGTGCACCACAAAATCTGCAGGAAAAATGAGATGGCCCACGCGAATGAGCACATCCTCTAGTATACCTTTCGGGTGAGACACAGATCGGTCCGCCATCTGCAGGGTGATCGTCGTGGGCCTCATCTCTCCGATCCTGAGACGCTTGTAGATGGAGTAGGCATCAGGTTGATACTGGCCCTAGTATCGCATAGTACTCTCTCGAACGTGTGTCCCCCAATCTCAACCGGAATAGAGAAGCATCCAGGATCACTTCTCTTGATGGGCACCTGCTTTTGAAGTAGCAGGCTGCACTGCTCGTGGATCTTCACCGTCTCGTTCTCCACGAACTGCTTCTTTCCACTCATCAATTTTCGGAGGTACTTCATGTACCCCAGGATCTCCTTCAGTGCTTCGATCAGCGGGATGTTGATGCTGACCTTCTTCAAATTCTCCACAAACCTGGAGAACTTCGAGTCCTCCTTCTGCTTCGCGAACCGCTGAAGGAACGACAGAGGAGGGGTGGATCTTCAAACTGCTGCAGCTTTGTACCTGGAGTAGACTTCTCCGTCAATCGATGCGGGGCGGCATCGATTGACGGGGTTCTTTCTTCGGCATTGATCGATGCGGAAGGAGCGTCGATCGACATCGACTTCTCTCCTGCGAAGTCTTGCTCTTTCTCGCCTCCACAGTCTTTCACGGCCATCTCGGGACCCTTGTAGCTCATCCCAGATCTCAGAGTAACGGCTTTCACTGACTTTTCCTTAGTCGGGTTCATCTCTATTGTGCTTGGAAGCTGTCCCGACTCAGTTGGGTGTCCATCATCTGCAGATGTTTCGTCATCAGCTGCATGTGGTTGGCCATCCCCTTCACTTCGGTTTCTACTTTCCCAAATCAATTATCAGAGCTCTTGATGAATTTCTCGAGCGTCTCTTCCAGCACAGATTTCTTTATTTCCACAATCTCTCCTCCAGTACCTACATCAAAACCGGGTGGAGGGTGCTCTACTACAGAGGGGTTAGAATATAAAAAACCAGGGTGAGTTCTCCCATGGTTGTAGTGGTACCCCTGATTGCCTCCTCGGTAATTATTCTGATAGCCACCTCTGAGTTAATTTACTTCTGCTCCGGTAGTTCCAGATGAACTGCTCGCCCCCCGATTGATGTAGTCAGCCTCCATGGGTACTATGGCCATGTTCGGCTCTGCTGTAGTGGCAGTTGTGACTTTTGCTGCTTCCAATTTTGCAATATCTTCTTGGAGCTTTTTCACTTCAGAAACCACGTCCAACTCTTGCTTTGTCTCGACTGCTTTGAATGGTAGTAACTGCCTCTCGGTTGGCCACTGATGGCTGTTCAGTGCCATGTCTGCCAAGAGTCTCATTCCATCGGCTCCACTCTTCTTCATTAGGATTCCACTAGCAGATGCATCAACCAACTCTTTCAAGTGCGGGCTCAGGCCTTCGTAGAAATGACAGACCTACATCTCCAAATCAATCCCATGCCCAGGACAGAGTCGCAAGAGCTCCTTATACCTTTTCCAAGCCTCATGTAATGATTCGTCATACATTTGTTTGAATGTAGTGATAGCAGCTTTCCTCTTCAGCAGCAGGCTCGGCGGGAAGTAGTTGGTGAGGAATTCTGCTCGAAGCTCCTCCCATGTCCCAATCTGACTCTTGTCTAGTCCGGCATACCAGGACCTCGCCTCGTCTCTGAGTGAGAACGCGAAGAGTTTCATTCTAATGACGTCTTGGGGAACTCCATTTTGCTTTACAGTGTCGCACACCTCTATGAACAGATTGAGGTGGGCATATGGATCTTCGATGGCTCTCCCCCCAAACTAGTTCTGCTGCACCATTTGGATCAGACCTGTGCGTAGCTCAAAGATGTTGGTGTTGACGCCAACTCTGAATCCGGCCTCTTCTTACTGTGGAAGAAATCAGTCCAAGACGGACCTCTGTAGAACCACTATCTGCCTGCCATTCAGTTCCACCAGTCTCGCAGCTTATTCGGCTTGAGTAGCCTGGGCTGCTTGAAGTTGTGCTCTCAGCTGTTGTACCTCATTCACAAACTACCTCTGCTCTTCAGGAGTCATATTCTGCAGAGGTGCTTCAGGATTCTCTGCCATCTCTCGTTGTTTGTCTTTTCCTTTCTTTCTGATTTTCCTGCAGGTTGCTTCAATTTCAGGGACAAAGGCCTCGAGTGTCTTTCCTTTAGCTCGCGTGTTCATGCACCTGCGCAGAAAAAAAAAAGGTAGAAATCAGTCGGTGTCGATCGACGTGAATACCACGTCGATCGATGCAAGAGATCGATCGACGTCGATCGATGCAAGGTAGGCGTCGATCAATGCTTGACGCGGATATGAAAACTCACACACGCACACGTACAGAAAAATAAAACTCAATCCAACAAATTCTAGAACGAACTAGTAACAAGATAAAATCAAACAATTCCGCGGCAACGGCGCCAATTTGATCACTGCTTTTTCTAACAGATTAATTATAATAACAGTGGCAAATAAATTAGTAAATCCTAAGGTTATCGATCCAGGGGAATTGTGTGGGGAAAAAACCTTATGTATTAATTATGGTTCTAAAATCTATTGTTTGAGAGAATCAAAATCAGGTTTTGATTATATGAAACTAAAGAGAACAATACGTAAAATTAAAGGTTGTGTAATCAAAATTAAAGAGGCACAGATTCTAGGGAAGAAGTCTTATTATGGATAACATGTAGGAATCAATTAATTTAACAGGTGGAATACTGTAATAATGCTATATTCCCTTGTTTGGCAAATATAACCTAGATTACTAATTAATGATTATCTCCGTTCGGTCTCAAATACACCAAATTAGTCAATCTGATAAGCAAAAAAGTTCAATTCCTACAATCTTGTACATCTGTTTGGATAGTGTAGATGTATCATGCATTCCTAATCCCACTATTAAAATTCACCTTTCGGTCCTTCTATCAATAGCTAGACATCTAAATTAATCGTCACCTCTCGGTCCTTGAATTAATCTAGAATTATGAAATAAACACAGGAATCATGAACCCAATTAATTAATCCTAACATGCATCCATAATAATATTCAAACCCTAGAACCCGTGAGGGTTTCTAGCCGCTCATCGCAGATAGAAATCTAAAAGAAAACATATTAAATTGCATAAACATAAAGAACTTACTAAAAAATAAAAGGGTTCTTGTTTCCCAAGTCTCCAAACTCTAAAAACTAAATTGCAGAATGAAAATATGAAAAGAAAACTGAAAAATATGAATGGTGATGTCTAATAATCTAATTTAAGGAGGTATTTATAGAGGGGAAGGTGTATCCTATCAAATCTAGGGCTAAAGATATGATATATCTCGAATTTGACAGGATTTCCGCGCCAGACTTGCATCGATCGACGCCAATCAAGCGTTGATCGACAACGCTTTTTTTCTCCGGCGTCCTCCTGCGCGGTCTCACGGTTTTGGCCATAACTTCCTCTCCCGAACTCCGATTGACCCGATTCCAGTTGCGTTGGAAATCTAACTCAAAGCTCTATCCATTGCCATGCGCTTATAGCCCGAATTCCTTGTGTGGAGAAATCTTTCCATGCTACTCTTGCACGTCACTGCTTTTGGAACGATTTTCCGGTGATTTTGGCCTAAAAACTGTGAAAACACACCATAACCCGCATAACACCACCAAATATCGACTCATGCACATAATATATGTATAGACTCAATAAATCTACATAAAATAGTAGAAAATAATATGGATAAGCGAGTAAAATAATGAGCTTATCAAACGATAATAGGGTAAGTATCGTTAGATTCCAGAAAAGCATACCTGAGATGTGCCGGAGAGTGGTTTGAGTTCCAAAATTGGGAATAAAATAGATCTCGTCATTAACTCAGAACATCAGTTTGCCATCTCGGATATAAATCAGCGCTCCACCGGTCTTCAATAAAGGTCTTCCCAAGATCAGTGGAATGTTGTGGTCTTCTTCCATGTCAAGCACTACGAAGTCTGCTGGGATGATGAAATCCTTCACCTTCAGGAGTATGTCCTCCACAATGCCTCTCGGATAAGATACGGATTTGTCGGCCATTTGCAGTAAGATGGTTGTTGGCTTGATGCTCTCGATCTCTAGTCGCTTGAAGATTGATAGAGACAATTAAGTTAATGGATGCGCAGGAATCACATAGGACCTTTCAAAGGTCTCTCCTCCAATGATACAGGAGATCGTAAAGGATCCCGGGTCCTCCCTCTTCAGTGGCATCTTCTTCTGAATCACCACGCTGCATTCCTCAAATAAGTTGACCGTCTCATGCTCCATGAAGGGTCTTTTCTTAGAGACCGTATCCTTCAGAAACTTGATGTACCCTGGCATCTCTTGCAGCGCTTCTACCAGCGGAATGTTGATATGCACCTTCTTCATGTTCTCCAGAAAGCGTGCATACCTCTCGTTCATCTTCGTTTTAGCAAAATGCTGCGGAAACGGCATGGGAGGCTTCTTCCCAGGCGGCCTGAGGGCCTGCATCGATTGATGTTCATTTGTGTCGATCAACGCAGGTGGCTGTACGACGGTCTCACCGTTGCCTCTACGTCGATTGATGATTTCTACGTCAATCGACGTGGAGGTGTCTTCTGCGGCCTCCTCGACCTGCTCCACGTCTCTGTCCTCCTGTGAGTCCTTTCCTCCCTGTTTTGGCCCTCGTACGATTTTCCCCCTCTGAGAGTTATGGCATTGACCTCGTTTTTTTATTCTTGAGGTTGACTTGAGTGTTGCTTGGCAATTGTCCGGGTTTGTGCTGGGCTCCGAGGGCGTTGGCAATCTGACTGACCTGAGTCTCTATGATCTGCATATGCTTTTCGACTTTGTCCACCTTGGTATTTACTCCAGAGATCTCTTGCTCTAGCTTTCTGACTTTATCAGTCGATTCTAGCATAAACTTGGCCAAAATCTCCTTGAGATTTGGCTTCTTCTTCTCCACCATGGCTCCATCTTGTACTATAAATCCAGGTGGTGGTTGCTCTGCGGCTTGAGGGTTTGCATAGGAAAACCCAGGATGTTTCCTTGCTTGTTGTAGTTGTAGGGCTGATTGTTCTGTTTATATCCTCCACGGTAGTTATTTTGGTAGCCACCCCTTTGGACGAAATTGATATCTGCACAGTCCCCCTCAACTGGAGCTTTGATAGGCTCCACCACTGCAACCGCCTGCTCTACTTTCAATGCAGCTTCTTCACTTCGCCGGCTAGATCCACCCCTTTAGTTACCTATTCCACAGCCTTCACAGGTCGATGTCGAATGGAGACCCACCTGTGATTATTGTTGGACATCTTTTAGAGGAATTCCATGGCCCTCTTTCCGCTCTTTGCCATTATAGTCTGTCCAAGTGTGGATCCACTAGTTCGATAGTCTTTTCATTAAGCCCCTCATAGAAAGTCTCAGCATGCTCCCCCAATGATAACCCATGGCCTGGACAAGTTCTGAGCAACTCCTTGTACCGCTCCTATGTTTCATAGAAATTCTCCTCAGAACGTTGGGCAAATCTCGTGATCTCTCTTCGTCTTCGCCTGATGATGCTAGGGGGAAGAAGTTTCCGAGGAATTCATTCCTCAATTGCGTCCAAGTGCTGATGTTGCTATTTTCCAGTGCAAAAAACCAGGCATGTGCTTTATCACGCAGGGAGAATTCAAAAAGATGCATTCGGATTGCGCTTTGGCTGACTCGGTTGATGTTGACAGTGTTGCAGAGTAGTATAAACTTTTCACGATGTGCATAAGGATCCTCAGTAGCACTTCCACCGAATTGGTTTAGATGCACCATCTACACCAATCCGGACTTCAACTTGAAGTTGTTGGCTTTGAATCTAATCCTGAGGTCTGTCTCCTAAAATCGAGGATGGTATCTCTTCTGAATGGCATCCTCATCCTCATCCTCATTATCAGAATTATCAGGTTCCTCTAGTGGTTCCTCATCTTCTTCGAGATGATCTTCAAAGAGCGGGTTGTGGCAAATTTGTCTGGGATTCTGGTTGTTCCTCTCGAGGTTCAGCTGCTGCAGTTGCTCTCTCATAGTCTGAACTTCTCAGGCACGTTTAGCTTGTTCCTCCAGAGTTAGATGTGGTGGGTTTGGCTGCGCGTTTTCAGCCATTGGTTGATTACTTGAGCTTTCTGGTACTTGATTCTTCCTTCTATTGTTCCTTTGGCAAGTGGCTTCGATTTCTGGGTCGTATTCCACTAGCTTCTTCCCACTAGCTCGTGTAATCATATACTACCTGTACAACAAAGGAGGTAGTGAAGTAAAATTGAAACGAAAATAAACAAAATAGAAAAACTCAAAAAGTCTGAAAATGAAGTTACGTCGATCGATGCAGAAGATGTGTGGATCGACGTGAATGGAAAACATGTGTCAATCGATGCGACTATAGATGGATCGACGCGAAACGAAACTAAACAAAAATTTACTAAAAGTGTGAAAATTACAACCTAATTCAGTATCTCAATCACACAATTAATAGTAAGATAAATTATATTCACTCTCCGGCAAAAGCGCCAAAATTTGAGCGCTAATTATTTTAACTAGCAACATAGCTAATGCTAATAATATAGCGGCAAATAAATTATCGAATCCCAGAGGAATGAAATAACAAAAATCTAATTTACTAAAACGTAGTATCTTGAAATACTGGTTAAGATAACTTAAATTTTTTATTTTTTTAAATTTCGAATATTGAAATAACTTGTAATTAAAATTGAAACAAAAAAATAGAAAAGCTTTGCGAATTCAGATATGAGAAACACAGATTCCAGGGATATCTACCTATCAAGTATTAAATGCAATGATAAATCGATCAATTCGAATTTAATTCCTAATCGTAGTGAAATATCATAAAATTATTATGAATCTCTTGGTTAGACAATTCACAAAGTAGATTAACCAAATATCTCTTATCCTTTCAATCTTGAGAATAATTTAGTCAACTCTAAAGCCCTACAAATCTATTTCTATAATCTATTTCCCACTTTTCAGACAAGAAATTAGTTTATATTATGAAAACTCTTTCCATTGGAAATTATTACTTTTTAGTCTCTAATTCTCAACTAATTAACCCTAAGATGTGGCCAGCAACTCAAGATTACAAATAAGCACATAATTCATAAACTACGATGGGAATGGAAAACATATTTAATTTATCAAATATGCATACTCGATAGTTTGAAACCCTAGAATCTTAAAACATTTTAGTTATTCATATTCATAGGAAAGATTATCAAGAAGAGATAAAACCTGAATTGCATAATCATAAACTGGATGTAGAGTTGTTGCATAAATATCTGTCTTCAAAAATAAAACACAATTGCTGTTGTTGAATCTCGAAAATTGAACTCTAAAAAATGACATGTCTCAAAAACTCAAATTTACAGGACTTTTTATAGTGGTGATAGATGTATCATAAAGTATCTAGGATTGATCTATCTAAATCTTCAAATATGATCAGATCTTCGAAGTTACGGATCTGCATCGATCGATGCAGAACATGCATCGATCGAAGTACTTGAGGGAGCCGCATCGGTCAACGTAGAATGCACGTCGATCGACGCAGAATGGCTGTCTGTGAGTCTATGTCAAGCCTGCATCGATTGCTCCTCAAAATATGCTACGTCGATCGACACAAGTCCATGTCGGTTGACGTAGACCTGGAGCCCGAACATCTCTTGAATCTCTACTACTTTCATCCTAAAAACCTACACAATACATCACCACGAACATTACAAGCACAAAAGTCATTCCATGCATGATAATACAAGTAAAATGCTTTGAAAACAACCAAAATACTCAAAGAACTCATTGATAAGTTGGTGAAAATACAAAACTTATCATGCGTCAAGGAAGAGCCTACACTCTCAAACAACCAAAAGAGAAGGAAGATCAGGGAAAGCTGACAGGTATGGGATTAATAAATCAGTCACCGATTATTGTGCTTTTTGATACTAGCACATCGCATTCATTTGTGTCTGAAGACAGTATGCAGAACCTAAGGCTTAGTACCAATAGAACTAAGAACGATTTGTGTGTAATCTCCCCAACCGGTGGATCAGTTCTCTCGAACCGTATCTGCCCGACCCTAGAAATCTCTTTTGGAGCATGCATTTGAAAAGCCAATGGTTTGAACGTCCTACAAATGAAACATGTAGATGTAATTCTAGGAAGGGACTGGTTGGAAGAAAACCATGCTACCATTCAATGCAAAGACAGAATTGTGTCTTTTGAACAGTCTGGAAGAGAACCAGTGTACTTGCACAAAGTTCAAAAGGGAACAAGGATTCCCCTAATTTCTTCCATGCAAGCTTACCGATTGGCCAGCATAAAAAATAGTCGAGCTTTCCTTGTGTACCTCAATGAGGGTGACAAGAAGGACATAACTGTCAGCAGCGTTGAAGTCGTCAGGGAATTTGAAGATGTTTTTCCCGATGAGTTACCTGGATTGCCGCCAGACAGGCAATTTTGGAATTTGTTATTGATCTCGATCCGGGTGCAACTCCTATCTCAAAAGCTCCATATAGGATGGCCCCTAAGGAACTGCAAGAGTTGAAAGTACAGTTACAAGAATTGCTAAACTTGGGATTCCTACGACCCAATGCATCGCCTTGGGGAGCGCCTGTTCTGTTTGTGAAAAAGAGAGACGGATCTATGCGAATGTGCATTGATTATCGAGAGTCGAACAAACTCACCTTGAAGAACAAGTATCCACTCCAAAGAATCAACGATCTCTTTGATCAACTTAAGGGAGCAAATGTCTTCTCAAAGATTGACCTTAGATCAGGATACCATCAGTTTAACAGTCGTTCAATGGATATTCCAAAGACCGCATTTTGAACAAGATATGGCCACTACGAGTTTTTAGTAATGCCTTTTGGATTGACAAATGCGCCTGCAGTATTCATGGATCTTATGAATCGCATGTTTCATCCTTATCTTGATAACTTTGTCCTAGTCTTCATAGATTACATTCTATCTACTCGAAGAGCGAAGAAGAACATCGAGAACATTTGAGAACAATCTTGAGAACCCTACGAAAGGAGAGACTGTATGCCAAATTCAGAAAGTGCGAATTTTGGCTCAAGGAAGTGATGTTCCTAGGACACATAGTATCCACAGAAGGAATTAAAGTGGACCTAGCTAAGATACAAGCTGTGAAGGAATGTGAAGCTCCTAAAACACCAAATGAAGTCCAAAGTTTTCTTGGACTGGCAGGATATTATCGCAGATTCATTGAAGGATTTTCCAAGATCGCCAGACCAATGATGCAACTATCGAGGAAAGAAATTAAGTATACGTGGACTGAAGAGTGCGAAACAAATTTCCAACGCTTGAAGGAACTCTTAACCACTGCCCCAGTTTTGGCAGTACCAGAGGCAGACAAAGATTACGAGTTGTATACTGACGCCTCCAACAATGGTCTAGGTTGTGCTCTGATGCAAGAAGGCAAAGTAATTGCATGGAGGATGATTAATGGTTTAAGTTTGGGGGAGTTAATAAGTTCGTTGACTGATTTGTGGAATTATGTGCCTTGATTTAAACCTAAGTTTGTTGGCCACTTAATTAGGTTATTAGTTAATTGATTTGAGACTCAAAAGGTGATAATTGATTAATACAAAAAGAATTTCACAATACAATCATTTATTCTTGTCTTAAAAAGAGCGAATTAGATTGTAGGAAAAATCTGTTGTTTTCTGGAGTTGTTGATTATTTTCTTGAGACCGAAACGGTAAAGGATTTCAATAATCTACTTTGTAAATTGTCTTAAAAAGAAGTATACAATATTTTTCTGATTTGCATCTTTCAAGGAATTAAATTGGCATTTGATGAATTTATCTCTGCTTGTTAGGAAAGATAGTAATAAAATCCCTAGAATCTGAATTCTTGCATCTGTTTGAAAAACCCGTTAATTTGATCTGCTGATTATAATTTTTCCTCAATTGAAAAATTGTTTCTCATTTAGTTTGTGGAAGTTAATAATACCAAACCTTTTCAAAATTTGATTGCCTCAAAAAATCTTCCGAGAAGCTATAATTCAGTACTTAAGATATTCGTTATTTCATTCGCTGTGGGATCGATAATTTTATTTGTCGCTCTATTATTAGCTATGCTAAGTCGTTAATAATTTTAGAGACCAATATTTTGGCGCCGTTGCCGAGGAATGAATAGAATAAATCTTGATATTGAATTTGTTATTGGAATTTTGATTTGAGCTCTATTTTTACTGCTTTCAATTTAATTTTCGTGCACTTTACTTTTCTGTTTCGGCCGATTTGGGATTTATCCCGGCCGAGGCGAATTTTTCTATCTCGGTCGACGTGCATTCTGCCCCGACCGAGACAGACCTTTTCTAAAAAAACAAAAATGCAAAAAAGAGCTGCTTTATTTTTATTTCCTCTTATATTTGTTTCCCTGTTTAATTGTTGCCTTTTAAATCTGTTTACTTTGGTCATTTATTACCTAATTAGTTTTTGTCATTCAGTATTTATTTCCTTTTGAAGTTAATTCCTGTTTAATCACTTTCTTCCTTTCTTTATTTCAGATAGTATATGAACACAAGGAGGCGTGGGAAAGCACCAATTCCATTCGATCCTGAGATAGAAGCTACCTGTCGTAGAAATAACAATAGAAGGAACTGAGAAGGAGGAGAAAGTAGTGAACACAAGAAAATGGGGGATAATCTGAACAATCAGAACCCTCCAGAGGGTCTTACACCGCAAGAGCAAGTTGAAATCGTCCGAGAGATGCATGCCATGAAGGAGCAGATTCGGATACTGAATGAGAGGAATAACCGAAATCCTCGTAGAGAGAGGCAACCGGTTGGACCTCCCCCAGAAGATGCCGAAGAAGAAGTAGAAGATCTGAGGAGGTTCGATGCTGATGAAGATGATGATGCTATTCAAAAGAAGTACAGGCCGAAGTTTCAGGAGAGTGACTTCAGAGTGGGCATCAATGCCAATAATTTTGAATTGAAGACTGGCCTGGTGCAAATGGTTCAGCAGAGCCAATATGGGGGCCGAGCTACTGAGGACTCCTACGCTCATCTTGATAAGTTTCTGATGCTCTGTAATAAAGTCAAGATCAATGGAGTCAGCAAAAAAGTTATCCGAGTAAGGCTCTTCGCCTTCTCTCTGCGAGACAAAGCTCAGTCCTGGTTCACTGCCTTGGACAAGACTAACATCAGCACATGGGCAGAATTGACGAATGCATTCCTTGCCAATTTCTTCCCACCAAGTGTTATGAGACAGAGGAAGAAGGACATCACTAGATTTGCTCAAAGATCTGATGAGAACTTTTATGAAGCTTGGGAGAGATACAAGGAGTTATTGAGATTATGCCCTGGCCACAACCTGAGTTTGGCAGATCAAGCTGAAAATTTCTATGAAGGGTTGAATGAGAAGACAGTGGAGCTTGTGGATTCTACTTTGGGAGACTCGATCATGACAAAGGGTCCCAAGAGAGCTATGGATTTTTTCCAGAAGATGGCAAACAACAGTCAGAGATGGTCCAATGTTCGACAAAGGCCTATCAAAGTTGTGGAGTAGGTTGCTACTGAGGAAGTTGACATGAAAGCTGAGCTCAAAAAGCTTCGAGAAGATTTTGAAGCACTAAAAGCAGTAAAGACAATTGCTGCTATTGATCAAGTCCAAGTTCAGGAAGAAGGAGACTGTAAGGATGTGAACTTTGTCCAACGAGGTGGTTTACAAAACAACTACCGAGGAGGCTATCAAAAAAACAATCAGGGCTACAATCCTAATGCTGCAAGAAACCATCCCGGTTTCTCCTACTCAAATCCTCAAGGATCAGAACAACCACCGGCCAATTTTGCAACTCAAGGTGGAGCAGTTGTTGAGAAGAAAAAGCCTAATCTTGAAGAAATCTTGGTCAAATTCATGGAAGGGTCTACTGATAAAGTAGGAAAGCTTGATCAAGAAGTCTCGGGAATCAATACCAAGGTTGACTTAACGCAGAAGCATATGATGATCACTAAGACACAAGAAAGCCAAATTGCTAATGCTCTTGGAACCCAGTACAAGCCCGGCCATCTTCCAAGCAGCACTCAAACCAACCCAAAAAATCAGAAGAATGAAGTCAAGCCATCACTCTCAGAGGTGGAAAATCATACCAAGGGCCAAAGAATCCAGAGACAGACCAACCGGAAGGAGAAGAGGCAAAGCAGGGTGATGGACCCGCAGAATAAGCCTCTGTTTCGGCCAAGGTGGACCTCACCACGGCCGAGGCAGAGGGACCAGGTGCGACTACCGCACAAACTCTATCTCGGTCGGGGCAGTCTTTAACATGGCTGGGGCAGACTCCAGCCATGCCCAATCAGCGTCCTCCGATGCCATTTCTGCAGCGCTTTGATAAGTCCAAGATGAACGAGAGGTACGCACAGTTTCTAGAGAACATGAAAAAAGTGCATATTAACATCTCTCTTGTAGAAGCCTTGCAGGAAATGCCGGGATACATCAAGTTCTTAAAGAATATGGTTGCTCAGAAAATACCTATGCTGAGACATGAGATGGTGAACCTGTTTGAGGAATGCAGTGATATACTTCAGAAGAAGATGCCCGTGAAAATGGAAGATCCTAGTTCATTCACTATTTCTTGTGTTATAGGTGGAGAGACATTCAGCAAGGTGCTCTGCGTTTCTGGAGCAAGCATTAATCTTATGTCGTTGTCGATCTTCAAGAGACTGGAGATTGGAGACATCAAGCCGACTACCATCACTGTTCAAATGGCTGATAGATCTATCTCATATCCTAAAAGAATTGTAGAAGATGTACTAGTAAAGGTTAAGTATTTTATACTTCCAGCTGACTTTGTTGTTTTGGACATGGAGGAGGATCACAACATCCCACTGATTGTTCTGGGGAGGCCATTTCTGAGAATCGGAGGAGTCCTGATTGATATTCGAGAGGGGAACCTGACATTTTGAGTCGACAATGAGTCTGTGACCTTTTCAATTTACAAGTCCATGCAGAAGCACAATGATGGAAGTTACCAAGAATAGTGCCATATGATTAACTGCTTTGAGCCAGTGATTTCTTCTCATTATTCTTCACTCAAATCTGTTCCTGAATTTCTTGAAATCTGTTTACTGCACTCTCTCTTTTCTTCTACAGATCTTGATGCTGCCGATGAGGAGATCCAGAACCTTGTGATGGAGTTGGATGTGTTTGAAGAAATTCCAAGGAATAAAGAGCTCAAAAGGGAGAAGTTGCCAGCCCAATTCAACCAAAACTTGGAACAAAAACGTGGAAAAGGTTATGTTTCGGCTGAGGTGAAGAGCAAACCGGCCGAGACATATCTCCGAGGCAAGACGGCCGTGGCAAAGACCAAAACGGTCAAAATGTCCAACACGGTCGGGACACTTTCCACCACGGCAGTGACATCCAGGACGGGCGAAATGAAGCTTGAATCGGTCGAAACAAAGAGACGTGGAAAAGGGATTCGTCCAACATCGCCCTCCCCGGCCGAGATAGAACCCATCTCAGTCGAGGCAGACACTGGGGCAGGACAATCTAACTCCGATCCACCTATTATAGACCTTAAACCTCTACCTTCACACCTTAAGTATGTCTTTCTTGGTCCAAATGACACTTTTCCTGTAATTGTGTCTTCTTTTCTTACGCAGGTTGAGATGGACAAGCTACTCCGAGTTCTGAGACAACACAAAGCTGCAATTGGATGGACACTGGGGGATATTAAAAGGATCAGTCCCTCAGTTTTCATGCACAAGATCATTTTGGAAGAGGATGCCAAACCAAAGAGACAAGCACAGAGAAAGTTGAATCCAATCATGCAGGAGGCACTGAAGAAAGAAGTACTGAAGATTCTTGATCATGGGATGATCTATCCCATTTGCAAGTGGGTGAGTCCCACTCAGGTGGTTGCAAAGAAAGGAGTGATGCAGATCGTCACGAACGACGATGGAGAAGAGGTTGCCACCCAACCTGTCACTGGAGCAGTTCTGCATCGACTACAGAATTGAGGGACTGTAGTCGATGCTTGATAGACTTGTTGGTTATTCCTATTATTGTTTTCTTAATGGTTATTCAGGATACAATCAGATCGCAGTTGCACCAGAGGATCAGCACAAGATGGCCTTCACCTGCCCATACGGCGTATTTGCTTACCGGAGGATGCCCTTTGGCCTTTGCAATGCCCCGGAAACTTTTTAGAGATACATGATGGCCATATTTCACGATCTGATCGAGGACATCATGGAGGTATTCATGGATGATTTCTCTGTTTTTGGTAGCTCATTTGATATTTGTTTGCAGAACCTAGCTACCGTCATGGAGAGGTGTATCAAGACCAATCTCTGCCTGAATTGGGAGAAGTGCCACTTTATGGTGCGTGAAGGGATTGTACTGGGACACAGAGTGTCAACTCAGGGATTGGAGGTGGACCGAGCAAAAATCACTGCAATTGAGAAGATGTCACCGCCAGCTAATATGAAAGGAGTGAGGAGCTTTCTCGGCCATGCCGGATTCTACAAAAGATTCATCAAGGATTTCTCTAAAGTTTCTAGACCTTTGTGTAATTTATTGTAGAAAGATGTGTCTTTTGTATTTGATTCTGAGTGTTTGCAGGCATTTGATAAATTTCGGTCCTATCTGATAGGGTCAAAAACTGTTGTTTATACTGATCACGCTGCTTTAGATATCTGTTTGCCAAGCAGGATGCCAAGCCCAGGTTGATTAGATGGATCCTGCTACTTCAAGAGTTTGATGTGGAGATCAAGGATAGAAAGGGGAGCAAGAATGTGATAGCTGATCACTTATCGCGTCTGGAGCCCTCATCTGAGGCGGAGGAGCAGGAGTCGAGGATTCGGGGGGACCTTCCCCGATGAGCAGATGTGCTATATTGAAGATTTGAGAGCCATGCTCGAGTCCAAGACATCGTGGTTTGCCGACTATGCAAACTACCTTGCCACTGGCGCTCTTCCTCCAGACAGTTCCCCTTATGCCCGGAAGAAGTTCCTGCGAGATGCTCGGCTCTACTACTGGAAGGATCCCTACTTGTGGCACCGATGTGCTGATGGCATCATCCGCCACTGTGTTCCTCAGTCCGAGTGGCAGCAGATCTACGAGGCATGTCATTCCTCTCCTACACGTGGCCATCATTCAGCTAACCACACTACTTTCAAGATTTTGGCTAGTGGATTTTATTGGCCCTCTATCCATGAGACCTGTCGTGGCTGGATTACTGGTTATGATCGTTGCCAGAGGACCGGCAACATTTCCAGGAGGGATGAGATGCCATAGAATCCCGTGGTAGAAGTCGAGATTTTTTATGTGTAGGGGATAGATTTCATGGGACCTTTCCCATCTTCTAGAGGTTTCTCCTATATTTTACTTGCAGTGGACTATGTCTCGAGATGGGTGGAGGCCATTCCGACTACCACTAATGATTCAGGAGTCGTGGTCAACTTCCTGCAGAAGCTGATGACCCGTTTTGGAGCACCGAGAGCTTTGGTAAGTGATGGTGGATCTCATTTTCTTAACAAATTGCTTGCTTCCCTTCTTGCCAGGTATGGAGTAAAGCATAGAGTTACCACACCGTACCATCCTCAAGGGAATGGATTGGCTGAGCTTTCCAACTGGGAAATTAAGCAGATTTTGGAGAAGACTTTCAAGCAGAAGAAGGACTGGGCTATCAATCTGGATGATGCACTGTGGGCTTATCGCACCGCCTACAAAACTCCCATAGGTATGACTCCTTATCAGCTGGTTTTCGGTAAATCTTGCCATTTGCATGTAGAGATGGAACACAAGGCATGGAAGGCATTAAAAGAGCTCAACATGGACTGGAAACACGCTGCTGCTACTCGAGTGATGTCTCTGAATGAGTTGGAGGACTTCTGGGATAAGTCCTATGAGAACAATGTCATCTACAAGAATAGGGCTAAGAGGTTTCATGATCAAGGGATTCGCTCACAGGTGTACAATTCTGATGATAAGGTGCTGCTCTTCAATTCCCGTCTGCGTTTCATGCCCGTGAAATTGCAGTCAAAGTGGAAGGGTCCCTACACAGTTGTAAGTGGTTTCCTCAATGGAGTGGTCGAGTTAGCAGGACAGGATGGCACCACTTTCAAAGTCAATGGCCACATACTGAAGAAGTACTACAGCCCACAGCAAATCTTTGTTGTGGACACTTTCTATTTGGATAGGCCGTAAAAAGAGGTAATGTCGAGCTAGCGACATTAAATCAAGCACTTGTTGGGAGGTAACCCAACGATTTTATTGTTTTTGTGTGAGTTAGGTTAGATTTTTAAGTGTTAATGGGGTTTAAGTTAGTTCTGGTTTGAGTCGTTTAGAATTTGTTGATGTTTTGCCTTAGTTTTTTTTTGTTGAAGTTTAGAAAACCTCGTGGGAAGAGTCTCTGTTTCGGCCGAGATAACATGCAGAACAGTCATGGTGGATTCCTTCATCTCGACCGTGAAAGCCTTGCCACGGCCGGGATACAAATTTTACCCGAGGTAAAAAATTTCTAATGTATTTATTCCTTTTATAAATATTCTAAAATATATATATATATATATATATATATAATAAAAATAATAATAATAATAATATAAAAAAAACCCCGCACCCCGGCTGGGGTAGATCTCACCCCGATCGAAACAGAGGCGCAGGTTCTGAGATTTTAAAATCGCGTGCCCCGGCCGGGGTGGACCTCACCTCGGTCGAAACAGAGGCACGGGTGCTGAAGTTTTTAAGAACAGAGTTGAAACCCCTCTCCTCACTTTCGCACACACGCATGACACTTTCTCCACAAACTCTCTTTCGCATTCCCCTCACAATTTCAACGCTTCCAATGGCAGGTATGTTCGTAAACTCAATCCTTTTCAATTTCTTTACTTATTCGAAGTTCGTCCAGTCCAAATTTTAGTTGAACTAGTTTTTTTTACTCTTGTTGGGATATGATTGAATTATGGACTTGGGTCTCCTTTTGATTGAATACTTCGATATGGGTTGCATGTTTAGTCGATATGATTACCATATATTGTATCATGGCTTTGAATGAGTTGAATTTTGGTAGCTAGGGTTCCAATTTTGTGATATCCATTCCACCCCCAATTTGACCAATTCATGAAGTGGGTAAAAATATTAAATTGTTGGGATGTTTTGGTTCATTCAAGTGTCAAGGGTAGTAATTGATAGTCAATTTTACATGGGCACTTGTATTGGGGGGGAATTCAAGATATTTACTGGTACTAAACTTGCATTTTCTGCTTTGTAGGCCTTGTGGGAGATTACACCCCCATTTTTTATGATGACCAAGAGAGGGCCAAATTCGAGGAGTTGCTCACCTACCCAGTTAAGGCAACACCTTTCCTCGACCATGACACCATGCGGCAGCTTGCCATTGAGGAAGATGTTTGTGCTCTTTTCCGCCGGATCGGCTGGGGTTCCTTGCTCAACAGGGAGCGGCACACCTACTCTATGCTCACTCGAGAGTTTATGGCTACAGTTCGGGTCCACATGAGCACGGGAAAAGGGCCAGAGCCAAAATCTATGTCCTTCCAGATGATGAATCAAAGGCACCATCTCACCCGGACAGAGTTTGACACTATCCTAGGCTGCCCAGCAGAGGGAATTTTTCATGAGCATCATGAGTTTAATGTTTTCCAGATGTGGCGGGATATCGCCGCTCTAACCCCAGTGAGCCACGACAAGTTTCATACGGGGAATATGAAGTCGTCACATGTGGACAACCATGTTTTCCGCTACATCATCAAGTGGATGGGTTCTAACATCTTTGGGCGGCACGAGAGTGGGAATCCCCGGCAGAAAGAGGTTCATGTCATCGATTGTATGCTTCGAGGCATCCATGTCAGCCTCACCGCTTACATTATGAAAAATATTGCTCGACCATCCAAGGCCAAGAGGGGCGACATCTGGTGGGGTGGTCTGATCACTCCTATTGCCCTTGACTAGGGTTTCAAACACTGATGATCTCCAGCTCGCACATGGGCGACGTGTTTTGGATTCCAGTCACTTGATCACTCGGATGATGCTGGCTCAGGATCCACCACTTCACTTGAAGATGGCCACCGGAGACCTTTTTCCTCAGCCAAACCCTCCTCTCACACATGTTATCGACCTGGACTTCAAGGAGAACTGGTTCATGAGCACGCCGGCTCACATGGCTCTGATGATCCCGACATATAGGGTGGCACCTCAGAGTAGGCTCCTACACAGATAAGGAGTCCAGCCAGACCACAGGATACTGACACATGAGGAGGTAGCCAACCAGGTAGCTGAGAGGGAGAGATAGGATCGAGTGGTCGCCGAGAGAGCCGCTGCGGAGCGAGCAGAGGCCGAGAGGTGACGGGCTGAATCTGCCCAGGATGATGAGGAGGAGGAGGAGCAGCATGATGAGGGGTTTTGCACTTTTGATGAACCCCCACGATGGGGACCTACTGGATCCTCGAGCCACTTCGAGGGGGGTACTTCCTCCTCCAGCTCCGGCATGGACATGACGATGCTTTACTAGTACATGCAGCAGCAGGCCGCCCTCCAGGCTGCCAAGACAGCACGAGCAACAACCGCCGCGGAGTATGACCGGAGTGCTCGATTCAGGCAGGATGTTTGATACCGGCTTGGACACCTTAAGGCCCAGATGCAGCAGCTGCTGTCGCCAGCCGATGATCAGCCCGAGACAGTCTATGTCCGTCGCCGCAGGATCCGCCGCCGCAGAGCCCAGGGAGAGTTCAAGGATGTGCCAGATGACCAGGATGGCCAGGGTTGCCAGTGAGGTACAGTTTTACTTTCCCTTGCTTGATTTTCAAACTTATTCTTCATTCTATTTAATAAGTTTGGGGGGATGACAGCATGGATTGTAAAACTTGTGTTATCTTGTTATTTACTGTTTTTATGGAAATTTTATGTTTTTGTTGATTTTCACTGCCTTGGAATTGTCTAGCTTTTACTGTTTTAGCATGTTTAGTCAATTGTTAGTTAGGATTTATTTAAGCTTTTGCATTGCATCCACACGCTTGAACATAGGGCAGTCGGAACTTATGAGATTTGTGTGCTTGAGATTCTGAAAAATCCTCCCTATTCTGTAACTATGATTGATGATTGATTGGTTATGTGGACATTGAATTGAGAATCTTTGTTGCGATGATAGCGATGATAGGAGTCTCTTACTTGATGAATTGCTTTTTGAAGCGTGTTTTGTGCATGATTAGACTAAGATTGGACTTGAAAATTGTTAAGGGGGAACAAAAATTAACCCGAGTGAGATTTGAGCCTAAAATTTTTGTTGATGTGTGACAAGGTGCGTATGCAATAATCTTCTAGAATTTGACTAGTTTCTCTCTCGAGGTTGCATGAGTGTGATAATAGAGTAATATGATCTTAGGCAAGTTCTTTCTTAACCAAAATCTTATACACTAACCTTAAAAATCTCCACTTGTAACCCTTTTGAGTCTTGTGATTATTCCTTTGTTTAGAATGGTAAATGAGTGAGAGGGGTATGATTTGATTGAAAAAAAATTGGATTTTGTGAGTAGGCATTAAATTGTGATTGGGGTTGAGAAGAAAGTTTGAGTTGTGGAAAAACAAAAATAAGGTGAACTTAGAAGTGTATAATCCAATTCTGGGTAAGTTCACCAGTATCATGTTGAATTGAAAAAGAAAAGAATTGAAAAAAAAAAGAGAAGAGAAAAGAAAAATAAGAAGAAGTGGTTGAGTTGAAAAGCATGTATGGTGTGGTGAGTGAGTGAGAGTTGAATTAAAATTTGAGTCACTTTGCCAAAAACGTCCCACCTATCGTAGGAAGCCATATTACAACCCGAATAAAGACCTATTTGATTACTTGATTTATTACACTATTTAGCAGTGGAGAGATGAGAAACTTGTCAAACATATGGTAAGTGCGCATTGGCCTTGAATTAGAGCATTGTTACACAACCTAAACACTTGAGGGATGAGTGAAAACAAATATCCAAGTGAGGTTCCCCTTCGATGATTTGATTGTTTGATTGCGGTCTCGATTGTGCATTACATGTGGATCACTGTGGTTTTGATAGTTTTGAGACTTATGAGGCATTGAAAATACATATCTTGCATGCTGATTTGATTTTCTGTTTATGGACTAATCGAGGACGATTAATGGTTTAAGTTTGGGGGAGTTGATAAGTTCGTTATTTTGCTAACTTATCAATGAGTTTTTGTTCATTTAGTGTTCAAGATGCGTGATTCTCATGTTTATTTGTGCATTGTCGCATTCGTGCGTTATATGGTTGTCTGATGGTGAAATTTCGCAGGAAAATGGCTAAGTTTGGAGTGAGATGGGAAACAGGCCAAATGGCTCTGTTTTGGCCGCGGTGGAACCTATTCCAGCGGTCCTGCATGCCCGGGATGAAACCTATCTCGACATTGGAGGATCGATGCGGGAGCTTTGTCTCGGCCGTGGTGAAACTTGCCACGTCCGAGATGGAAGGTCGAGGTGCCAATGTGTCAAGCCGAGATGAAGGATTTCGTTGTGTCGTGCCCCGGCCGAGATGGACTCTGTCTCGGTCGTGGCGAATCCCGTTGGGGCAAGATTTGTGAAGATTTTAGCCTTTCTTTCCTTGTTGAATTATTACCTTGTTGGGATTATCTCTACATCTATATAAACACTAGTTTTCGAGATTTCTAGGTTAGACCGTTCATATTGAGAGTTTAATATTATTTCCAAGGCAGATATTAGTTTTGATTTTGATTGTGAAGTTGAAGACAGTTGATGGAGCTGATTTATTCCATCGAGACTCAGATTTAAATGCAAGTTATTATTTCAGGTTTAATCTTTTCATGATGTCTTTTATTATGAATATGATGAACTAACTTCTCAATCAGATTCTAGGGTTTAAAATCTATCTATACTACATGTTGTAGATTTATTCATTCAAATGCCTTTCCTTAACTGATTTGTGGAATTCTCTGTCTTGATTTAAACCTAAGTTTGTTGGCCACTTAATTAGGTTATTAATTAATTGATTTGAGACTCAAAAGGTGATAATTGATTAACAGAAAAAAAGAATTTCACAATACAATCATTTATTCTTGTCTTAAAAAGAGGGAATTAGATTGTAGGAAAAAATCTGTTGTTTTGTGGAGTTGATGATTATTTTCTTGAGATCGAAAGGGTAAAGGATTTCAATAATCTACTTTGTAAATTGTCTTAAAAAGAAGTTTACAATATTTTTCTGATTTCCATCTTTCAAGGAATTAAATTGGCATTTGATGAATTTATCTCTGCATGTTAGGAAAGATAGTAATAAAATCCCTAGAATCTGAATTCTTGCATCTATTTGAAAAACCCATTAATTTGATCTGCTGATTATAATTTTTCCTCAATTGTTTCTCATTTAGTTTGTGGAAGTTAACAATACCAAACCTTTTCAAAATTTGATTGCCTCAAACAATCTTCCGAGAAGCTATAATTCAGTACTTAAGGTATTCGTTATTTCATTCCCTGTGGGATCGATAATATTATTTGCCGCTCTATTATTAGCTATGCTAAGTCGTTAATAATTTTAGCGACCAGAGAGCTATTCTTTCCTTCTCGCTCTCTTTAAAAACTTTTTTATTCAAACCAACTTAGATTTTTCGATCCGATTAATCGTAAATTAATATTCTCTTGAAACAACTTGATGAGTTCTCATACTCTCAAGTGATGTACGATGATTCATAATGGATTATGAAATTCTTTCAATCATACTCTTTGAAGTAATGTTCTGTCAATTAACGAAGCCTCGTATTTGTTCAATTATGTAGAACCATGAATTCCATTTGTAAATCATGCATGATATTGAACCACGAGTAATTGAATTAACGTTTGACTACCTTGTCCGTCAAACTAGATTGTCAAATCATTCTTTCATATCCTTATCCGATGGCTCAAGGGTTGAAAAGTCCACGATTGATTGAGAGTTTAGAATCATTCATTGTGTCTGATTATAGATAATCCATTATTCCATGAGGATTTACTCGAATTCCTTATGTCATAGGAAAGGGCAAGGGCAAGATTGACAGCTAGAGCAATCGTCTGTAATCACACCAACTAAGGTGGATTTTCTTTTACCCCTATATCGTGGCCCAAACTAAAATCAAAATAGTGTTTTATTTTCAAAATCATATCAAGCATGAAATGAAATGTTTTGTTTTGAATTGTTTTGTCATTGCCTACTATTTTGTGTTTGCTATCTGTCCTCTCTATAGGGGAACCCAACTTAGTGAAGAACATCAAACGTATTCAACGTATACCCAGGTAGTGAAAGAGATACCATGGGTTAGTGCACTATAATGCTGACATGTTAGGGGTCATGCCCTACTTTGACTAGCATTCTGACTGTGGTAGGTGGCCACCTCCGAGTCACATATTTATTTGCAGATAGTTTAACTAAGTAAAAAGGAGCATGCTCATTCATAAAATATTTTGGAGCCATGGGAGGAATTTCAAACTAAAACCCCATGTGCAACCCAATTAAAAAGGCATGATAAACTTATATATGTATGTTTTCGGGAATGTGTTCACTAAGTACAATTGGTACTTAGCCCCTTGCATTATTTCTAAAATGCACAGGTTAAAAGAAGCTTTTGGAGCAAGGTACGAGGCAGCAGTCGAGGGGGTTGAAGACTTCTTTTTGTAATAGTTAAAGGTTGAAGTATGTATCTTCATATACATACTTCATTGAAAACTTTCCGCTGCTGAAACTCTTTGTCTTTTGATAACCCTTTTGATATTGTTAAACTTGAATACTCTTACATTCATTCTTGATAAGCCAAGATCCCTTCTCAAGGAGGCACATTTTTCTTAAATTCTTTTATTGGGATGTGTGTGTGATGATTTATATCTTGAATTGCTTGTCTTTTCTTCTATATTGATATCCCAAATGTATGTCTCGCACCCGACGTGCCTCAATTCATTGATTTATGTATTGATTATGAATCATGGCCTGACATTAAAAAATCTAATACATTATAATAAATCAACTTTTGAATAGTTCATTATTGACAATTCTACATGCATCTTTAGAGGAACTAATATGCAATATAATAGCTCACTACTCACACAAGAAAAACAACAAACACTTAGTTGACAGAATTCAAACATTAGACAAAGAGATAAAATCTACGATCAAACTAAAATCTGAACCACCAAAAATATCACCCGCCGCCATAGACCATCGAAGATGAATAATTGAAGCGCACATGAAGCATAATTGAAACGTACATCGATCGTGCAGCCACAAAAGATGAAGAAAAATTCGAGAAAGGAGATGAGCGAGATGAACTCCACGGCAGAGACGACGGACCAGACACTGAAGAAGAAATTGAGGAAGGAGACAGGCAAGATGGACTCCACGGTGGAGACGACAAAGAAGAAATAGGATTGCACGAAGAAGAGAATAGAAATCTGATTACGCAAAAAAGGAATAAAAAACATGGTCAAATATTAAGTGAGATTTGGTTTAAGTTTTAAAAAAAGTTTAATTACAAAAATATCCTCAATTAATGTAACAATGCAGGATACTACCCTAAAAATGCACACGAAATTTAAAAGATCTTGATTGTTGAAAAGATAAGATCAATGGCTAAGATTTATTCTCATTTCTCCTACTAAAAACAATTCTCAAATGATCACCACTATATATATATATATATATATATATATATATATAGTTGTAATTATATGTTACTCACTTCTCCTATGTTTCCATGTTACCTCTACATTATCTCTATGTAATATAGTACATTATATCGCCCGCAATAGTACATTATCGCGTGCAATATTATATTTATGTAACAGAATTATTGCATTACATTATCTACAGCAGTTTTGTGCATTATCTTCGTAATGAACCTAATTTGTCTAGATAATGTAATTAGTTTGTAACTTGAGGTAACAGGTAACATCTGGAAGTGGTTAACCATAAAATGCAGGTTGATCTGGTGAGAATGGACCTTAATGTGAGAAATGAGAATAGATCTTGTCCGTTGATTTCACAATATCTACGATTCAGATTACATAATAGCTCAGACAAAATATGCAGCATTTTATCCTCTGTATAGTTCATTGAAGGAAAACTTCGTCATTTCATAACCTTCATTTTATCTACACCTTGCGTCATCTACAGCTTACTTCATTTTATTTTTAGCTTACTTAATTTTTTCTACACCTTAATTCATTAAATAGCAAGATCTCTATATTTTTTGTTAATTTACATGCATTGAGGTCATTTTATATCTTACGTGTAATTTACTATTTTATTATTTCATTATATCTTGTATATTATACATTTTAGTTCCTTAAATATGCATTATAAACTCAAAATTTAAAGACATACAAAAGTGCATTTTTATGACATATATGCATTATAACTAATTAATATACCAATGCACATAAATGGAAAAATAAAATTGTAATAAAAATATGATCAAAATACTTAAAATTATAACATTGCCTCTAGTTTTGACAATACCACAAAATTCTTAAAACATCTTCTTCTTCAATACTGAATAATTACATTTTACGATATCATCAAACTTCTTTATTTCAGGAAACAATGTTGTTAATGTCTTCTTAACGCTATCAGCCTTCTCAATACAATTATGATACAATACATGAAAAATATATATATTGATGAATATCATGTAAAAAATGAACAAGTTGCCATATAAAAGGATCAATAGCTAACATAAATTTGTAAACACAATTGATACATGAAACTTTACTTTAATGCACAATATTTCACATAAGATTAAATAAATTTGCATAAAAATGAATGAGAAACATAATTGTAACATACATAAAAAATTTGCTTCAATGCACCATACGTGAGATAAAATGAAGTGAATTTACAAAAAAATGAAAGACAACATAATTGTAACAAACTTCGAGACTTTACTTTAATGCACCATATTTGAGAACAAATGAAGCGAATTCACATAAAAATGAAAGACAATATAACTGTAGCAGATAATTGATATACAGAAATTTATTTTAAAGCATCATAGTTGACATCAAATAAAACAAATCCAAAGAAAAATGAAGACAACAGAGCATACTTAGTCGATTCTACCTTTCGAATCTAACACAGAAATATACCAAAATCTAATCTTTCAAACCACACAAACTTTCAATTCTACCTTTCGAAAAAAAAATCAATAACTTTCATAAACTTTAAAACTCCAAACAACAAAGTCGATCGTCGAAATAAGAGAATATGCACAAAAAAAAATTAAAGATTACGAATAGAAATATGATCGCATATTGAAAAATATTTTGAATTTTACCTTCATATTCTTTATAGCTCCAAACCATGGATCGATCGTCGATATCAGAGATGAGATTAACAAAGAAGGAAAAAAATTAACGAACATGAATCTGTTGGAGAATCAGAAACTTATTCAATAAGATATTCGAAATCTCATACAAGGAATGAGAGATTTGATCGATCATGCAAAGAATCTGATCGAGAAGAAGGAATGAGAAATTGAATCACGCAGGAAAGAAATTACAAATCTGATTGTGAATTAAAAGGGTTTTAATTTAATAAATTATGTTAAATTACAAGATTGTCCTTAATTATCGAATAATGAAAGCGAGATGAGATAAAATGAAGAAGGAAAATCTTAAACCTCGATCGTTGATATGCACGAATAAATGGCTAGGATTTATTCTCATTTCTTACATTAATAACTATTTTCATATGAACTAACCTATATATATATATATATATTGAATTAACTAAGTCCAATGATCTAGCCATTAATTATTTTAGGAAATAAATATTATTACAATTTTTAATAAATATTTAAAGTCGTTAGCTAATTTTATGAGATATTAATATTAAAGATAGATTCTTCTATTCGTTGTTATCGACATCAATTTCTCTGAATTTTTCCTTGCCTTTTTCTTTCTCTTTTAACAGCTGAAACATGTCATAAATTAAACTTAAAATTGTTGACTGTCTTTTGGTTTTTCAAAATATTTTTAATAGATCATTTATTAGGAAGTCTTGATTATTTGTAAATGTATGTGAAGTTTATGGAAAATTAATCAGAGAGTTCAAGAGTTATTATCTTCTGCCTTCTTGATTGCCAACAAAACATAGACAACAACGGCAGTGAGTCATGCCTTCTTAACTGAACTTTTTTAAGGATCATGAACTTTGTTATTTGTCGTGTAGATGATGAAGATAACGGCAATATCTCACATGACCTTTTAAGTATCATAATCTGATAAGTCTGATCTAATTTATTCCATGTATTAGTGGAATTATAACTTATTTAAAATAATATATGGTGACAGCAGAAATATCTGTCTATATAATACGCAAGTAATATTCTCCTTAGTGGATATGTACAGTTGTGCACATGAACCCAACTCTTGTGTCTCTCAAAGTCAAAGCCAACAACAGCCAATCAAAAAAATTGTCAAACGTAAGCCATTAATCTCGCAAATATTATCATCCATAAAAAAAAATGAACAATAAAAAAATCTATGCAATTCTCTGATTAGCTGACACCAAATCCAATTGAACACCGACTATAAACTAGTGTCATCAAAATTGATAATGTTATGAAATAGGAAGAGAGGGGGAGAGAGATAAGCAGGGAGAGGGTCAGCAAAGCAACCTCTCTTCTTTGGATCTCTCAGTTTATTTAATATTTCTAAAAAGTTGATTCAATAGGTGCAGGTATTTGATTTCGGAAGAAAAAAAGGGCAAAATAGTGGTGACTTTTTTATTGGTGATTTGCTGGCCCATTTGTTTGTCTTATACGTTCTTGGTTTCTTAAAAAGGAGTTGTTTTGCTCAAACTTTCTTGATTATTGATTGATTGTTTGAGAAAATTATGAGCCAATTTCGTGCAAATTCATCTCCCAACTTGGATTATCCTGGCACATCAAAAGATCAACGCTACGATGATTTGGCATTGCAAGGTACGGTTCTTGATTTCGTTTTGTCATTTGTTAATGCTACGTGCGGGTTTAGTTGAGACAGGCGATTCTATTGTTTCTCTCTCATGGTGCAAATCTTCATTTTCGACGTTGTAGTAGTCTTTGATTTTCATTTCTTCGTGTATTTATTTTTATTTTCTATTAAGGGTTTCTTTAGTTTCGTTTGCGCTCTTTCTCTCTCCAAATCTTGATTTTATAGCATTCTTGAATTTTCATTTGTCATGTAGTAGAGTTATCGGAAATTTCGGTCGATTTGAAGCATAGACGACTAGTTTTCAGGAGATGAATTCTCAAGTTTTGGATTGATAAATGTTAAATTCTTGATATCTCAGGGATAGCAGCGAATATAAAATTACTGCTAAAACTAATCCAGGATCATCAACTAGCTTGTAATCAAGACAAAAATGATCACAGAAGAATGTTGAGAGTCGCCACAATGGTGACAATTCTTGATAATGCCAAGGATAGAATCCAGAAATGCCAATCATTCGGCCCCAAAAAACCAGAATCCGAGCTCAGAAGGTGCAACACCGACTTGCGGCGTAATCCCATCCCCCGGGATAAGAAACCCGGCGGTGGGGCGGCTGACGAAGACGCAGACTACGAGAAAGAACGGCTGAGACGCGAGCTGAGCTCGAGCCTAGCCGCTCAGAGAAACCTCAGAGCAATGTGCTCGAGTTTCGGGAAGGAAAAACAGATCATGGATGCAGAGCTTTCGAAAAAGGTGCATGAATTGAGTGAGATGGAGGAGATGATGAATAACCTCAAGTCCCAAAACGAGACATTGCGCCAAAAAGTGCAGGAATGTCTGTCGGGGCATCACTCCGGCGGTGAAATGCAGGCGGCGCTGCCCTTGCATGAGCGAAACAAGGAATTGTCGGAGCAGCTGATGAGGTCTCTCGATGGTTATAGATCGATGAAGAGGAAGCTCAAGGTTGTAGAAGAAGAGAATGCAATGCTGCATGCCACAGTGGAGGAGGCTGGCGCAAGAGTGGCGAGCAGCCTCAACAGAGTAAGGAGTCTTAAGGAACGATTGGCTTCACAGGCCCACACCCCCCTCCATCTTCAGGAGGAGGTTATTTCATTGGAGACTATGTTCGAGTGCTTCCGTTTGCTGCTCCAGAAGCATCGGAGCAACCAACCGGAATGCGCCCGCGCCGATGCCGGGATCGCAGCTCATAAGCCCTCTGTTCTTGCCTGACATGATTAAGGAATAAGGATATTTATTTCGTGTAGTTTTTCATTTTTTTTTTTGTGTTTTGAGAGATGGCGTTTCTTAACATTGTGAGAAAATAGCTGAAGATTTTATGTAGATCATTAGCTTGTACAGTATAATTACAGTTGTATGATGGTATTTTTGTTTGAAAATATTGGCGTTCTTGTTGAAACTAGAATTTTAAATCAAGTGCGACAGTAAGTTGCACTATGACAAAAAATTAAGGTAGTTATTGGATAGCAAGAAATCCAAAAATATTGAAAATGAAATAAGATCGAATAATTTTCATTATTTAATGTTAAATTATTTTAAATATTCAATTTGTTTTTTTTTAATTTAAATTTGGTTTTTCATTTAGAATTGGTTTTCCATTGGAGAAAACCAATGAAATCGAATTATATTTATATTCTTTTGAGAACTCTTCTTTAGGTATATGATCATAGGGGGTGGATGACATACTAAAAATTAGTTTGTGCTAAATAGGAATGAATCTACATTATTCATCTAAAAAAATTAATTGTTAAGATTAAAACATTTTCCCAGATTTTATAACTTTTTGCTTTATAAAATTATGCTTAATCGAATTAAGCACGATTTATAAAGTAATTAAGCACGAACGGAAATTATGCTTAATTTTTTAATCTTTATGCTTTAATCTCAACCATTGATGTTATCAATCCAATGACTAAAATTCATTCCTATTTAGCACAAACTTTAATTTTAGAACTAGAGTCGATTTCATATATGTCTATCTTTAGGTAGATGAGCGTTTGACGCCATGGTCGGCGCTGTAATTTAGGAAGCTCGGTGCAAACCAAAAAATTGATGCTTCTATTTTTTAGTATGAAAATAAATAATAATATTTAAAAAATATAATATAAAGAAAAAATATATCTGAAAAGTATTTATGGTATTAAAGAATATAAAATTTAGTTACAATTCTCTTCACTTAAAAAACATGAGTTATTGAACACTTTACTTCATTCTTAAATAAATGTTTTAGGTTGAAAATGAGAATTAATTAATAGATAGACCCATTTTATTAATTGCATCTTATCCCAGTTCTAGCCCACAAACTGTTCAGAGCCTATTAGAGTTTGACCCTGATTTCAAATAGCCTCCTCTCCACACAATTAAATCATAAAATGCAAATTATTTCTTAAGGAACGAGAGAGGGGCAGTGGCAACTTTTGCAATGGAGAAGTGGATCTCTTCTCTTGCAGTTCAATCAGGTAACAATCCCTCACAAGATATTCGGATAGCAAGGGATATAGGCTACAAGATCTGTTCTGAAAGAATAGTTTAATTTATTCTACAAGAGGTATTCATAGATATATTCTTGAATTAATTGTTGTAGGAGCATGCTAGGATTTATTATCTGATTAATTAGACATAACAATTTGTTCTGACATTCATAGATCGATCCTGGTGAGTTAATAAATTTGCATGTCACATTGCAATATTCTAGACTTAATACATACAATTGGTATCACAGTAGACTTATTAATCAGCTTTGTTGGTAAAATAATATTGTCTAATTAATTTGATGCATGTATTGTTGTAAATAATTGTTGTGAATGGTTTTTTATTCTCATGGTTTTTTATTTTTTAATCAATTTTTTACCTATATTTCAATCATGAAAAAATCTGCGGTTAGATTTACATGACTTAATGTAATAGATTAGGTTTGTTGTCTTTCCGATTGTAAATATGTAATTCGAGACGAAGAACGTCGAATCGGAAGAATAATCGTCTGTCATTATCATGGCAATACATGTCACCGATGGTAGCATAGGACGCTGCAGGCAGACAGTAACTGTTGTGCAGGCCACAGACAATAACATTGGGATGTGCAGTAGACTGGCGCCGGTGTTAGGCGGAAACCTAGGATTCACCCCATCTGCACGCACGTGCAGCCATGCATGGCAGTCCCATAAGCAGCCTCCATTTAGACAACGGCAAGCAGGCGATGTTCAACGATGATGGTAGCACTGAAGCGGTCTCTTAGGGCTTGCACGTGAGGTTGCTCGCTACTGGTTGATGATTGTGTTGAGTGCGGCGGCGACGATGAGCTCCAAGGCTGCGGCTGGCGATGATGGCCTTCTAGGGTGGGGGCTCACATTTGTGCACAACGGTTTTCACTTTGCGCGATTAGTAGTATGGTCAAGTGCTCGTGGTGTCATTATCACATTTGCAGTCATTGAAGGGTGAGGGGTGATTCTTTGTCTAAAGAAAATGACTCGTTGTTACAAACCCTTAGGTTTTCGATGACAAGTCGTTGTGCCCTAGTTCCCGTTAACAGGCCCAAAACCTAAAAGCCCAAATCTATCAAAGTTATCAAATTGCAGTTAAAGAGTGGGAGACCCAGTTTGAGGATCTATAAATTAAATTCTATCTTGTATTAGTGAAATTTAAATTTTCTTTTGTAAATCACATTTGAGGGCCTAAAGAATATTTATTTTCATAGTTCTTATATGATGTGATTTATTACTTTCACACCAAGCATGTTGAAGATAATATAAATGCATGTAACAAACTTTTTATTTAACATGTTTTATGTGATGTATTTTTGAATTAAATTCTCTATAAATTCTAGGATCATATGTTTATTTATATGATGGAATTGTAGAAATGTCTTAATTTTTAGCAAAATAAAATAATATGTGCATAAACAACCTTTTGAAAGAAAAATACGAAGCTCTGTTGTCTCTAATTAGAAGTGCATCGAGGGAAATAAGTTGACGTCCATTGTTGTGTAGTTTGCGAATTTTTCATACATTCATAAGTTCAATTATATGAAATATTTTAATTAATCATTATTATTCATGTTGCATGGCTCGCATCTTAGGTTTCTCATAAGTTCTCTAGAATAAATAATAATGAGATAATGAAGGTCAGAAGGGTCATGCATCATGGGCCAAGTGCATATGACAAATCGATCTTTCACGACTAGAGTGATAGTTGTGGTTATTTTCTATAATGTTATCCAGAGTATAACTCATATGTGAAATCTCTTGTAAGTATGATGAACATGGTGTAAGTTTATCTTCGATTATTAATTTTCAAGGAGCACATGGTTTGAAATTAAAGGGATGGATTTGAAAGATGTTAATTGATTAAGTTGTTTATCGTAAATGTCCATACTGCATGGCTTGCGATAAAATTACTTGGGCTATTGTGGGAATCAATTGTATTGGTTTATCATAAGGTTACAATACTCATTGTTTCTATGTTCTTATTTTAATCATTATTATTTTCAGACATGTCTATGAACTTTGTTTCTCTTATTTATTCAATTGTGCACAACTTTATGACTAATTCAATATTTTTGGGACGAAAAAGTGATATAGTTAAGCTTCAGGATCCTCTTGGACACTGTTTTGTACTGCAAAACCTCCCTGTCTGAGTCTGCCTATATGTATGTCCACTATAGAAGAGTGTGCACTTTTTTACAAATGGATATGGTCAAATTGCATACCAAACATTATATGCTAGGTGGCTTGTTAAATGCAATGCGGCCTCACTATAGTGATGTATGGTATGCATATAAGATAATAAAGCATCTCAATGTTGCATATGGCAATCGCGATAGACCAACTAGAACTTGTCTCATTAAACAAATAGTGTGTCAAAAAATAGAAGAAGGCAGTCCAATGCATTATAATGCGGAATCCTGGATTCAACTCTTGGATGAATACACATTGATGGGTGGTTAAATTGATAGAAGTGCCAAAATTGATTTGACACCAATACACTTTACATGATTTTAAGACTTATGTTGAAAAGTACATGAATGAGTACACAGTTCACAGTTTACTCATGGATCTTGTCTTAGTAGAGCTTGTGTTATCTCTTTCTAAGAGCCATTTGGATTCAAAGAAATGTTAAGAGAAAAATAATGGTGGAAAGAGGAAGAGGATTAAAGAAAGCGGTGGGAGTAAACGGAACAAATGTGTTAAGTGCGGCTGACATGGTCACTAAAAGAAAATATGTTGGTGCTCAACACTAAGGGACAAGGTACGTCGTTAACATATGTAACTGAAACATATTTGTATCAGTTTATACTCATTAGTGGGTAATGGATACTGGATGTTGGGAAATTTGGCTAAGTTTCCTTTCCCCAGTAGCTACTTGTTT
>JAPKLW010002404.1:54065-90301 GCA_026898455.1 Plectranthus barbatus
CCACATTTTCCGCTGCCAAGTTATACCCTGATAATCCGGGACCAACACTGGAGTAATTGATCATGTTTGTTATATTTTGCAGGGATTCACGCCGATAAGACAGTTGGAGAATGACAAAGTTACCATATTTATTGGCATTGCTGGAAAAATCTTTGCTACAACTACTGGAGATTCTACTTTATGTTTTGAAAACAATTTTTTGATATTGAGAGACATTCTTTATGTGCTAGACATTCGGCATAATTTACATCTAGTTTCCAAATTATTTATAGATGGATATTCAATTATTTTTTATAGTGATTATTCTAACATTCATAATAATTGTGTTATCTCTCGTGGATTATGGCTTAACTATCTCTATATCTTTAATTGTGTACATAAAACTTCCGTAAATGTTGTAAGAAATCCATCTCATGATAATCTTATAAAATGAAAGTTTTCTTCATCTTCTGATATGGATCTTATATATCTTTAGCAATTGAGACTATGTCATATCAATCTGAAAAGGATTATGAGGCTTGTGAATGAAGGACTACTGGGTTTTATCCAGGTAGTCCCTTATCAATTTTGTGAATCTGTTTTAAAAGCAGAGATAAGGACTAGGCCTTTCAAGGAAAATCAGTCTAGAGAAAGTGATGTATTGTAATTGATTCATTATGACTTGTGTGGACCTATGTCCACACAAACTCGTGGGGGTATAAGTACTATGTCACTTTCATTGACGATTACTCGAGATATGGACACATTTACTTACTTCACTACAAGTTTGAATGCTTTGAGAAATTCAAATAATTCAAGGCAGTTGATGAAAAGAAGTAAAACTATCAAAAATACTACATTTAGATTGTGGTAGTGAATATCTTAACAACGAGTTCTTGCTGTATATGTCAGACCATGGGATTACATCTCAAAGGACCGGACTAGGTACCCTTCAGCATAATGGTGAGGTGAAAAGAAGAAATAGAACTCTTATGAAAATGGTGAGATGTATGATGAGCTTCGCAAGCTTGCCAATTTTGTTTTGGGGCTATGTGTTACTAACAACGGCGTACCTGCTTATCATGATACCTTCTAAATCAATTTCTAAAACTCATATAGACCTCTTGCATGGGCAGAAACCTGGCATGCCGAATATAAGAGCATGGGTTACCCAATATACATGTTGTCAAAGGATCCTAACAAGCTAAAAGATAGGTCTAAGCGAATGTTGTTTGTGGAATATCCCAAAGAAACAACAGGTTGTTATTTCTACTGTACATAGAATCGAAAGGTCGTTGTTAGCACCAATGCGAGATTCTTAGAGGATGAGTACGTGAAAAACCATAAATCCATAATTGATATCATTCTTTAAGAGATCGGAGAAGATAAATTTTCTCCATCAGGAAAACCTCATGGTGAATTGAGTGTACCTGTGCATGGTATATAACCAATCACACGGTGGCCAGTGCAAGGTATGGAATCATTAGGTACTGCACCATCTACTTAAACGGTGCCTAAGTTTCATCGCCATGGGAAGTTTATTTATGTATGGACTCAAGCAAGCTTCCAAATTTTGATGAAGTGATAAAACCATATGGTTGGTTAGTTCTTCTCGTAACTTGTAATCCGTCTAATATTAGGCTTTATAATCTTTCTCTTGATTGCTGATTGCTGACTGTCATCTGCTGACGGTTGTTATGCGTCGGATGTTTTCGCAGAATGCTAGAACTTCTTCTTCAGCATTCTTCGTTGCTTGCTCCGCATTGTTGGTCGTTCTGATTTTTAGCAGTCTTCAGCCATTGGATGAGTTTGCTGATCCTTTCAGCAAACTTGCATCTTTCTTTTTCCTAATCTATTACAACTCGAGTATAAATTCCTATACAAGACTTTTTACGATTGACTTGATAGTGAGTTCCTATAGCTTTGATCCACTAAAACATATCATACTATGATAATGAATTGGTTTACATTTGAGGGATCTAACAATATTCCTAACATCATCTTTCTGAAGTCAGATTTCAAAAGCTTCATCATATACCACATCTGAATTCTAGCATCATCATCTAATTCATCATATTCAGTAATAGCCATTCTGCTCATGGAATGTCACGACAAATAAGTGACACTTGTATATCTCGTTGAGACATTTCCGAAAAGTACAATTGCACTGAAATCGGACACCTGTAGCAAAAGTTATGACCAAAATAATTTTCTCTCTCTCCTTTCTTTTTTTTCTTTTTTTTTCACAATTTTTTTTTCTTTTTTGTATATTCTCTTTTCTTTTTAATAAGAAAATTACCAAATTACTTGTTAATCAAGAAGGAAAATATGGATAAGAAAATATTTGAATAAGGTAATTACCAAATTACTTGGTAATCAAGAAGGAAAAAATATGGATAAGGAAAGTTGTGATAAGAAAATATTTGAATAAATATGGTATGATACTAATAATTCAAATCTTGACTAACAAGAACACTAAAATAACGACTCAAAGAAATGAAACTATACGAATGAAGAATGACACAAAAGACACGACAGGAAAGGAAACAAGATAAGACACAAACTTTTTGATTTTTTGACACTAAATAAAAGAAATAATGAAACTGAAAGACAAGGAAGATGAAAGACACAACCTGGCTCGGATACCACGGATACCAAAATGATACGATCCTCGCAAGAAGGTTTAAATCGCAGTCCAGGAACTCGAACGATTCGACTCAGACATGACGCGGAAGCAAACTAAAATTGAATGATGGAAGGATCCAACACCTTTGGATTCGAAAACTTTCAAGTACCGTAGTCCAGAATAAATCTCCTACAATCCAAGAAGCGAATTGATCCAACAACGAAGGATATACGCGAAGACACCACCAATGGATATGACTGTCCAATTGATTAGTCGAAATCGAAAACCCTATGGATGAATAGAATTTTTGAAAAGTTGAGCTTTCAAAAATAAAGGAGAAAACCTCACAAATTTTATTAAACTGAAAACTAAATAAATTGTTCATAACAAGGCCTATATATAGGCAAACTCAAATCATAATAAGGAAATCAAATCCTAATCTAATAAGGAAATCAAATCCTAATCTGATAAGGAAATCAAATCCTAATATATCTAAAAGGAAATAAAGCAAAAACTCAAAAATAATTAAAACAACTTAATTAAAATAACTCGAATTTCTTCAATTAAACTTCTTCTTTCAGCCCACCAGGATCTCCATCAGTCAGTCTCTTGTCATGGTTCGACTTACTCATTCTTTTTATCTCCACTGACAATTGTTAAACCACTAACACAGTCTTCAATTGATTATTCAAGTCTCCTACTTAACTAATATTTTACCGACTGACTAAGCGTCGTGTTGGGATTGTATACTAAAAACATTTATAATTAATTGTATTCGTAACAATAAACTATTTCATACACTAGTCTTCATAAGTGTGTTACATCAACATAGTTGCTATCTGATATAACAAACATACGATACGAACAATAATAACCTATTATCTTGCATATAGGGAAGATCATATAGTGTGTAGAAGATCACAGAGGATCATATGAATCGTTTGACCTTGAGAGATATAAACAAGTATCATGGCTGACACAGTGTAACGCCCCCAATTGACCTTCCCTACTTTGGGGTCGCGTTACATGGATGTTCAGGTTTTTCCAAACAATACATTTCTCTACAAAACCATACCAATTAGCAATTTCACAATAACTTCAATATAATATTCATCACCAAATCACAGCTCTTAAACAATCACCATCAATAGCATAAATCAAACGATCCAATAATAACCAAATAATACCAATCCATAATCGGTCTCCCATCATACATCATAAATAAGGTTCTCAAAACATGACAAGGTACAACAAAAGCATCGTAAAGATGTCCAATCCAAATACAACCACTAACTCGTGCAATAACAGTAATGACACAGCTCAATAGGATCCTTCCGATGGATCCTCATCCTCCTCCTCCTCTTCAGTCTTCATCTTTCCCTTACCCTTGTCCTGGACTATCGTCCTACTCCCCCGGCTACCCTCAGTGTCACTGGATAAGCAGATCGGTGCCTGTCTCGTCCCATAGCCATGAATGGTCCCATGGCCTCCCAATATGTCCTCATATCTGCTCTCCGTCGGCCTCGGCCACATCTCTGCACAGTGCCATCCAGAGTCCGGGGCTGGCTTAGCCTGGCTGGGCTCTCCGATATCCTGCTGTGGTGGCTGATACGATGGTGCGGGCGGATCATGACATCCAAAAGGCAACGTCGGATCCTGATACATCGGAGGATACTAAACTGAAGCTGTAAAGAAGTAATATGAAGCATACGGGTCATAGATTGGCTCAGGTGGAGGTAGAATATGAGCTTCAGAAGGTGCAAGTGTAACATGAGCTACGGCTAGTGCAGGCGGTGAGGCTGGGGTCCACTGCAGCGATGAAGCTCTGGTCCTGGATGCTTGAGTACCTCTAGAAGACGCTGGCGAAGGGCTCCCCTCCGCGATAACCTTCTGAATCAAATCTGCCATAAAATGCCGGTAACTACCATCAATGCCCGTCACACTGTCACTGGGCCATTTGGTCAACGACAACACCCAGTTGGTCCATCTGTCTGGCATAAGATTTATCGTCCTCTCTACGGCCTCCCGATAAGTCACTCCCAAATAGCGTACTCTCTCCCACAATGCCAGATAGTCCAGCAACGCAGATGCGAGGTTCTCCTCGGAGAAAGGAAGGTGCTTTCTGAATCGTCTCACTAGCCTCTCCTGGGGGTCCATCTGCCACAACAACAACAAACGGTCAGTCCCAAGGTCAAAATAATCACCATACACAACTCTGTGTCTCCGTGGCAACTCGTCCTCCGACACACTACGCCGAGGGTCCAGCTGATCCTCGCGCTAACTCACTCACTCGAGTCTCGACTAAATCTGTCAGGCTCTCTATCCATTCGGCACACTCAACTCAATTACTGGATTCTCCAGCTCACGAGAAATTTTCAATTTCACAACACAAGGTCAAAGTTCTAAATTCAATTAACCATGGGTATCGTTTCACTCCACCCTTACTACGTACAACTCATATCAACCAACCAACCCAAATCAATGCCTTTTCAAGGCCCAATGTCAAATAGTCAGTCCTGATCCATTCTAATTATTCCTTGATTCAACACCAGAATATACCAACTGTAGCTCAATACACAAATTAGCACATCTATAGCCATAAGACCATAAATTCAAATGCTTGCAAAATTTCAAGAATCAATTCAACAAATTCAAACCATACTTTCAAGAAAGGTCACCTCACCGGTGCTGAATTTAAACAATTTCTCAAACTTTCAAAATCAAAAACATTCTCAAACCCAAAAGTTTTCTTTCTCAAAATTTCACAACCTTCAACTCAATTCATGCAACAATCAGTGCTAGCACTCTTACTTAACACAAAAACAACACAAAGCAAAACCCTTCAATCACTTTAATCAACGTAGATACCATTTCCTTCTCAACTTCCCAAATCACTTTACTCAATTTATATTTTATAAATATTCAATCAGATTCAAATTTCAAGCAGGAAACTATTAAAAACCTTAAAACGTACCTCAGGTGGCGCTGGATGGAGTAGGGTGTAAACACGAGCGGACACTACAACCATCGTTCAACCCAAACACTTGAAGTTTTCAAAATACTTTAAAATCGTTTAAAACTCAAAAACTTAGCTCTGATACCACCTGTGTAATGCCCCAACTGACCTTCCCTACTTTGGAGTCGCGTTACATTGATGTTCAGGTTTTTCCAAACATTTTCTCAAATTTTAAAGTAAAGCGGAAGACTTGGATAAAATTTATAAGAAAATTATAACATCAAAAGTTGTGCCTCGAGTCCGAATTTAAAAGAGACAGTGTTCAAATCATTTAAACATTCAAAAGATGGGAAGGAATTAGCTGAGCGTGTTGCAGCGTGTGTGTAACGTGGTGGAGATATGCATATGAAGATGCATATCTCAGGATCTATGGATTTCAAACTCTTCACTTCGCCTGTTTACACCCCTATACTCCCATCCTCACTGCTCAACCTGCGTATTTTAGAAACAATACGAGGGGATGTGTACAAATGTACCCAATGGAAAAACATGCCCAAAAACATACATTATATAAGAGAATATGCTATGCAACACACACAGATAGACACGGGGTTTTGTTGAAAAGAATCGTGTTATCTAAATCATTTTCATTTGTGCGCTATTTAACATGGTATTATATCTGGTTATCATTTTGTAATTAGAAGCTGGCCCACTTCTGAGTTACGATGACTAGTTAGGAATGAATATACACTCAACCCACTATCATCAAAGTGCACTAATCTCGGAACACACAGCATCGAGACCCGATCGTATAAGAATAATCATATTACTTTGTTTTCAGGGTTTACGGTCACCACCATTTCACGCGAACTTAATAGCTTTCCAGGGTTTACGGTCACCACCATTTCACCCGGCTTACAAGCATAAGGTAGCTAACCTCAACACAATTAATAAGAGTAGCTCAAGTACTATACGGACATGGTTCTTTTCTCATTAATACCTCTCTGTTGTTAGCAGTCAAACAGAGGACAGATATAATAGCACAAAACAATGCATAGCATCTAATTTTTAAAACAAATCATTTTATCACATTTTTTAAAAGAAAACACACGTTTGCTTTTATACTTAAATAGTTTCCCACCTGGTGTTTAGGCTTTGGTTATAGATGTCTTTCCCGCTAATTGAGCTCAACTCCTCAACTTTAAACTCCTACAACAAATTGGGTTAACCAAATTAGGGCGGATGATCTAGGACAACGTCAAACTCAGCCAATTCTAATAACATTACGCATGCTTCGTAATCCAGTTTCTAACAAATCAACTCGATTTCTGACTAACACTTCTTCATGCTTATAACATGCTTCCCTAGTCATGTATTGAACTCAGACATTGAATACTACTCAAATCAAATAAGAACGGAACAAAAGAGCATAATATCTCCCCCTCTGAACTCTGTGTCGACCGACGGAGATCCCGCATCGATCGACGAGCTCATGTCGATCGACGGCAAAGTTGCATCGATCGACGGGATCGACGAGCTCGCGTTCATCGATGGCAAGACCACGTTAATCGACGGGGTCGACGAACTCACGTCGATCGATGGCAAAGCCACGTCAATCGACGAGAGTCATCTTCTCTGGTGACTCGCGATCGGACGACCTGTCATAGCCGATTTCTTCCGATCTAGCCCTCCGATTCCACATGCAATCATACCAAACGTTCCTTAATCATCCTAGAACACGAATAACACATCCAAACATCAATTAAATGCAAGAGACGGGGTTTGAACGATAGCTCACCGGAGGACTTTTTCTCACGGCGGCGACGTGCTTTTCCGGCGACTAAATTTGCAATTCTCGGTGTCAAAATGATCCCTACACGATAAGGAATGTATTGCAATCAACCAAACTTCGAATCTATGGCTAAATAACAAGATCTATTCTTTAAACCCAAAAAATCGAGTTTGATAAACACCTCACCTTCTCTCTTCGATATCTCCGTTAATACTCGTCCTCTTAGAGTCCACTTTAGCTCAAATCGAAGCTCGGAGGAAGGGCTACACGATGGTGGTGGCCGCTCGGTCTGGGGTGGCTGGAGTCGGCCGGATGATGCCGGGAAAAGGGCTGACGGGGAAGGGTTGTTGCTGGGAAATGGGTAGTTCTCTCACTCTCTCTCTCTCTAGCTAAAAACAAGGTAAGTGAATAATGGGATGTATTTCTTCTATATATTTGTTCACAATATAATTCCCATTATGTAATATATAATTATACATATATATATGTATACATATGCATCACAATATTAATTTCTCATCTCCTATTATATATACAAATGTATATATATATATATATATACATGTATTTATGTATTTCCAAATATCAAATTCCATCATCTCAATATTCTTACAACATAATATATGCTTACACCATCTCAAATCCAACAATTACTCCGTCTTATAAATCCACCTCACCTCAATTAATACTTGAAAATTCTGACAAATTCATACATAATTCCAAGCTAGGTAATATAATTAAATTCTCCAATCATGATTAAATACATTCGAATGCTCTCAATATAAAGGTAATTCTCTTTATTAAATCGATCAAGCCTTACATCCGCTTAATTACATGCGGGGTATTACATCCCCTCACCCTTATTAAAATTTCATCCCGATATTTAAAATGCTTCGAAAAGCTCAGGATACCTCTCCTTCATCTTCTCCTCTAACTCCCAAGTCACTTCTTCACGCCCATGGTGACTCCATTGCACCTTTACGAGCGGAATCGCCTTATTCCTTACCTCCTGAATCTTACGGTCCAAAATCACTTCTGGACGTTCTTCATACTGTAAATCGGGTCTCAAAACTACTTCTTCCTGGCGAATCACATGTCTAGGATCATATACATACTTTCTCAACTGAGACACGTGAAACACACTATGAATATTACCCATGCTCGAGGGTAGTGCTTACCTGTACCCTACTAGACCAATGCGCTCTAAAATATCGTAAGGTCCCACATAGCGCGGTCGTAGTTTGCCTTTCACTCCAAATCTCACTATCCCTTTAGAAGCTGAGACTTTGAAGAATACCTTGTCTCCAACTTCAAAGCATAACTCAGCCCTCCTCAAGTTTGCATAGGATTTCTGCCTACTCTGCGCTTCTCTGATCCTCTCTCGAATCTGACAAACTATGTCTATCATCTCACTCACGGCGTCAGGTCCAATTACTTTTCGTTCTCCTACCTCGTCCCAGTACAGAGGTGAACGACATTTCCTTCCATATAACACTTCATAGGGAGCCATTCCGATGGTTGTCTGTTGCTATAGGCAAACTTAATTAAAGGCAAAATCGGCTCCCAACTGCCTCCTCGATCCAAAACCACCGTTCTCAACATGTCCTCGAGGGTTTGAATGGTCCTCTCTGATTGACCATCTAACTGAGGGTGAAATGTCGTACTAAAATTCAGGCGAGTACCCAATTCCTGTTGTAAGCTCATCCAAAAACGAGATGTGAACTTCGCATCTCTGTCAGACGTAATAGATTTCGGCACTCCGTGCAGTCTGACTATCTCTCGGACATATATCTAAGCCAATTTATCTGATCCATAGTTTATTTTGATCGGCAAAAAGTGAGCACTCTTCGTTAGACGATCCAATATGACCCATATCACCATATTCCCTTTTTGTGACTCTGGCAACCCCGTCACAAAGTCCATGGTGATATGTTCCAATTTCCACTCAGGAATGTCTAACGGCTGCAACTTCCCATACGGCCGCTGATGTAACGCCTTAACTTGCTGACATGACAGACATTTCTCTACGTACAAGGCTACATCCTTCTTCATACCATCCCTCCAGTACTTGGTTTTCAGATCCTGATACATTTTAGTACTTCCTGGGTGAGCGGTATACGGCGTATCATGAGCTTCACTCAAGATCTCATTCCTCAACTCCTCGCTATTCGGCACCAAGATTCTATCTCAGAACAATAGTGCACTATCCGATGCTTCCCGATACTCTCCCACTGGCTTGACCTTAATCTTCTGACGCAACTTCTCAATTTCTGCGTCTCCTTTCTGTGCCTCTACAATTCTCTCTCTTAAATTTCGCACCACGGTAAAAATGCTGCTATTTCACACCTCTTCCTCTCCGAAGGCGATAGACTAAGTTTCTCAAACTCCCTGATTAGTCTGCCTTCTCTCGTAAGCATACAACCTAATTGTGCTTCTCCTTTCCTGCTCAAAGCATCAGCTACTGAGTTAGCCTTTCCTGGGTCATAATTTATCGTTAAATCGTAACCATTCACGAGTTCTAACCATCTCCTCTGCCTCATATTCAGATTCTTTTGTTCAAAGAAATACTTCAAACTCTTATGATCAGTGAATATGGCACACTTCACCCCGTAGAGATAGTGTCTCCAAATCTTCAACGCATGGATTACGGCCGCTAACTCTAAATCGTGAGTTGGATGATTCACTTCATGCGGTCTCAACTGTCTTAACGCATAAGCTATCACCTTCACGTCCTGCATCAGCACACAACCTAGCCCATTCTTAGATGCATCGGTGTAAACTTCAAAGTTCTTGTCTGATTCTGGCACTGCTAAGACTGACGCGGTTGTTAACAGCTGCTTCAGCTTCTGAAAACTTTCTTCGCACCCCTCTGAGCACACAAACTTTATACCCTTCTGAAGCAATTGCGTCATCGGCTTTGCAATCTTCGAGAAGCCCTCGATGAATCTTCTATAGTATCCCGCCAATCCAAGGAAACTACGAATCTCGTTCGGCATCGTCGGTGATTTCCAGTCCATCACCGTCTGAATCTTGGCTGGATCTACTTTAATCCCATCAGCCAACACAATATGACCTAAGAATGTCACTTCTCTCAGCCATAATTCGCACTTGCTGAACTTCGCATACATCTTCTCCTCCCTCAAAGTTTGTAACACCGTTCTCAGATGTTGCTCGTGATGGGTTTTGTATACTGAAAGCATTTATTATAATGAGTATACGACGGTTTATTTCTCCTATCTGTTAACAATCTTACATGTATGAACAATGGTATCCTCTTGTCTCACCGATAGGGACGATCATACGCCGTATTGTAGATTGTAGAAGACAGTATGATCACTTGACCTAGTGAGACATAAACCTGATCACAGCCGAGACAGCGTATGAGGATACATCTATCCGGATGGTTGCGGCATTGTCGGAATAAGTAGTCTATCTTGGTTACTTAATATGCTGGTACGCAGAGGTGGCGTATTGATGGACCGCAGTGAGATGTATTCGTTTGTCTGACATCAGCGAATACAAGATCTCGTTATATTGATTGAGTCCAAACCCTAACGAAGGTTCAGGGGTTTGCACGGGTTGACTGTTGCTTTGACTTGCCATGGTGGAGAGCCTAAGTAACGTGCTCGTATATTTGCATCTTGGGTAACAACAGTTGATGTAGTACTGCCTGAGACTGGGTTTAGGTAACCATATCCGAGTAATAGGATGGGGACATTCCCTGAGGAGCTCAATAACATTCATCTTGTCAAAGTCCTGCAGGCTGATTAAGTTCAGGCACGAGTGATAAGGTTTGAGTGGTACTACTCAGGAATTATAAGATATTAATTAACTATAGTTAGAGCTTGTCAGAGGCTCCGATTAATTAATGGATGTCCGGTAACCTTAAATATGGGGATTCTCAATTAATGCAGCCCGTTCTCATAACGTGGTAATAAAGGGGTAGGTCAGTATTAATTCTATGGTGAAAAAGAATTAATATTAATTAATTAATTGTGTCCTGTGTTGTGGACATGAGAATTAATTAATTTATAGGCCCACTTTATTATTTGCATTAGGTCCAAGGTCTGGCCCAAATAAATATGCTGAATTGAGCCGAGAAGCCCACTAGGGTTTTACAACCCTAGGTTTATAAATAGACCTCTCACTCTCTGAAACCCTAGTCACTTCATAACACAATTTGAAAAACCCTAAACCTAGGGAGAGAGAGAGAGGGGCGCCGATCCTGAAGAGAAAAAGGGAGGAGAATTTCGATCTACGGAGTCCTCACCAGTAGTAGATCTGAACAACATTGGGACACAGCCCTGAAGATCTGATCTGGAGAACAAGATTTTCTTTTCTTCTTTTTCTTTATTTTCGATTTTATTCTAAGAAATTAGAGATCTAATTTCTTATTCCGCAGATAAAATCGGATTGCGTGGTTGAATTCAAGTTGGAAATTCAAACGCAAAAAATCGGTTCAGACTCGACGGAATTACGGTAATTCTCTATCCAAAATATTGTATTAAATTCATAGGAGCATGCTAGGATTTATTTTGATTTTAATTATGCACAATATCCATAAATCGATCTGGTTCAGTTTGGTTTTGGTGATTCGGTTCACGGGAAAACCCTGCAATTGGTATCAGAGCCAGGTTCTTGATTTATGGCTCTTTTGTGTATAATTAAATTCAATATGCATATATGTATGAATTTATTGTTGTGGATGGTTTTTGTTCCTCATGGCAACCCGTTGATTCAGCCCGCAGTGGTTAATCTATGTAGGGCTGAATTGTTTTTTGTAAAATCACGAGAAAATCCGTGATTAGTGTAGATTTGAATAGTTTTAATAGAATAGATTTTATGTAATTTTTCAAATTAGGTAATTCGACGGGTCGAGGACGAAGAACGAAGATGGAGCCGACGGAGGGCCGGCGAGGACACGGCAGACGGCGGCACACGATGAGGCAGGCGCGCGGCCGGAGCGTGCAGCGCGCGGGCAGTAGCCACGGCACGCGGCCTGCGCGCGTGCGAGGCTGGACAGGGGCACGCAGTGCGCGCGCGCGCGAGCTCGCTGGGCGGCGGTCGGCTGGCGGCGCGGTGGTCGTCGTCGGCTGATGCTGTCCCGTTGCGGTGGCTCGTGTTTTGGTGGTTTGTGCAATCCTGTGTAAACCCTAGGGTTTGCATTAGGGTTAGGGAAAATCATCAGATCACAAAGGCCTAAATCCCAAAAAGATTTGATGGATCAAAATTTGGAGGCCCTTGAAGATTTGGAAGATTTGAAAAAGATTTGGGATTATCCGAATTAGATTCAAATTCAAATTGTAATAGATAGAATTTTTTTTTTCTATTTTTGGGGCCAAGAGGAATTTTTGTTTGCCTTAATTGTCCTCGTATGATATGTGATTTATTTATGTGCACAATTAAGCATGTGTAGATAATAGGAAAAGCATGATTTATCGCTTCTATTATTTACAGCTTTCCGAGCATGCTTATGTGATTAATTTCTTGTTGGATTATATTTTGGAAATTTTTGGGCTTGTATTATTACATGAAAAAATTTGGAAAATATAATGACATAGAAATTATGTGTGCGCATAAAGAAACCTTTTAAAAAGAAAAATACTAAGCAGATTTTTTAATTAAAATCAATAGACCTCCACAAAGCGGTCCTAGGCTGTAAGTGTATCTCTCGTTCTAGTAAACGTCTACGAGTGTAGCTTGCTAGTTCCTAGAGGTGCATGTGTACGATTGTTGTGATTTCTAGACAAACAATTTAAATCATGTGAATAGTGGGAGGGTTTTGCGTAAACGTCTACGAGTGTAGCTTGCGTAGATCTCTTTCACAAGTATTCTAGGATTGATTTAAATTATAGATAACAAAAGCTTTAAGGGTTGTGCGGTATGGTTACGTGCCATGCTTAACTGTCTCTTTTGGCCGTAGTTAAATTTGTGGTTAATTGCTTAGAAGCATCTTAGAATATAATGCAAGAATTGCATCCCTGTTTTTGAGAGATGGCTTGGTCTAATATTTTCACTAATGATTAATTTCTAGTGTCAAAAGCTTCCTGACATGGTAGTGAAATTAAATGGATTGGGGCTTAAAACCCGCAGTTCTGGTTGAGGGTGACATCGTAAACGTCTACGAGTGTAGCTTGCGGTGGGAACTCTTGGGCAATTAGTGGAAAACATTTGTATTTGATTTATTAAAAGATTTTCAATGCATTTGTTTTCGAAGTTCTACATGTATGTTCTTATTTAAGATCTTTATTATTTCAGATATGTCTATGTCTACTGTCTCAATCCTCTAACTGGTCCAAACTTCCATGAATGGAGATACTGCATTGAGTATATCCTCCTGACTAAGCAACACATGTTTGTTCTTACTATGATGCCACTTGCCCCACGTTACCATAAAGTCTCTAGACGTGAGAAGGAGTACTATGACAGATGGGTGGCATCTGAGGATTTTACTTACAAGTTAATCTCAGAAAACCTGTCTAGAGAACTCAAGCTCAAGTACATGGGCTATTATAGCTCTGTTGCAATCTGGATGGACTTAGTGGCCACGTTTGGTGAAGTGGAATGAACTATCAACTGTGATCTCGTAAAAGACCTAGTCCGTAAGAGAATGGTTGATGGCAGTTCGGTGACACTGCATGTGATGATGATGGATAACACCATGAGATGATTCACACGTAGAGGTGGATGTATATCTGATCGGGCTAAGATCGATATAATCCTGAACTCTTTACCGCTTTCATTCTATGACTTTAAGATGGATGTAGCTAAGAGAAGTGAGTACTCCTTCAAAGAGTTGCTCACTGATCTCATAGCAGGACAGTCTTTCGTACCTTCATGGGAGTCTGAGTTATCAGATCTTGAGCACAACTTGGGCACATTGAAAGATGTGGTTCATACTGTGTGCAAGAACATGATTGATCGCAGATCACGTGAGAGGAGGTCAAATGAAATGAAAAGGGTTGGTGTCACTTCAAGTAAGAGCGCATGCGGAAGCAAGGGACAAGGTACGTCATTTGCATTTGTAACGGAAACATGTTTAGCATCGGTTTCTACTCATTCGTGGGTAGTGGATACTGGAGCTACTGATCATGTTTGTTACATTTTGCAGGGATTCACACCGAGGAGGGTGCTGAAGAATGACGAGGTTACCATCTCGATGGGGAACGCAGCACAAGTGAGTGCAACTGCCATTGGAGATTTCACCTTGTACTTTGATGATTCTGTTTTAACTTTGAGAGATGTTTTGTACGTGCCAGATTTTCGGCGAAACCTTATTTCAATTTCCAAACTTTATGTTGATGGATATTCAATTATTTTTGATAGTGGTGTTTCTATCATTGGTAATAACGGTGTTATCTGTCGTGGGCTGCTGAATAATTCTCTCTATGTTATTAACTGTAATCATAAGGCTTCCGCAAGTATTGCATGTAATTCATCCGTAATTGATAATCCTAGAAAGAGAAAACTTACTTCTTCTGATGAGGATCTTACATATCTCTGGCACTTGAGACTGGGTCACATCAGCTTAAAGCGGATTCAGAGACTTGCAGATGATGGTACATTGGACCGAGTCCGGGCTGTACCTTATCAAGTCTGTGAATCCTGCATCGAGGGCAAGATGTCAACAAGGCCTTTCAAGGCTAGTCAGTCTCGAGCAGAGGAAGTGTTGGAATTGATCCATTCTGACTTATGTGGACCGATGTCCATGCAGGCTCGTGGAGGGTACGAATACTTCGTCACTTTCATTGACGACTACTCAAGGTACGGATATGTTTACATGCTTCGCTACAAGTCTGAATGCTTTGAGAAATTCAAAGAGTTCAAGGCTGAAGCAGAAAAGAAGGTCGGGAAAACTATCAAGTCGCTGCGATCTGACCGCGGTGGCGAATACCTCGGTAACGAGTTCCTGCAATATTTGTCAGAAAATGGGATCACATCCCAGTGGACTACACCGGGTACTCCACAACAAAGTCGTGTAGCTGAAAGAAGAAATAGGACTCTTCTAGAGATGGTAAGACCAATGATGAGTTATGCAAACTTACCAATTTTGTTTTGGAGCTACGCATTAGAAACAGCAGCTTACGTGTTTAATGTGGTGCCTTCTAAATCAGTTCCTAAGACGCCTTCTGAGTTATTCCTTGGTCGCAAACCTAGTTTGTGCAAGTTTAGAGTATGGGGCTGTCCGACACACTTACTATCGAAGGAACCTGATAAGTTAGAAAGCAGGTCAAAAGTGATGTTGTTCATAGGGTATCCCAGGCAAACGAAAGGTGATTACTTTTACTATCCTGAGAGTCAAAGAGTCGTTGTTAGCACCAACGCTAGATTCTTGGAGGACGAGTGTGTGAGTAATCACAAGTCGAGGAGTGATATCGCTCTTCAAGAAATTGAGAACGAGAATGCAATTCCAAGGGAAGGGGAACGTGTAGATGAGGGTACACCTGTGAGAGGTACAACACCTCAGACACGTTCTTCAGTGCAAGGTGCAGGACCACAAGTCACTGCACCTACTACTGACACGGCACCGATGCCTCGTCGTAGTGGGAGAGTTATTTTCGAGCCGGAAAGGTACATGTTCATGGGTGAGGCTTCGGACTTGAGCCCGGAAGACGGACATGACGACTTTGACCCACTAACTTACGAAGAGGCAGTGCAGGACAAGGATGTTGCCAAATGGCGTGTCGCCATGGATTCTGAAATAGAATCCATAACTGCTATGGATGTATACCAGAAAACTGATTTTCCGGATGGCTTTAGGGCCATAGGGTGCAAATGGGTATACAAGAGAAAGAAAGGGGCGGATGGAAAGATCACGGCTTTTAAAGCCAGGCTGGTGGCAAAGGGTTATAGTTAGAAAGAGGGCATTGACTATGATGAAACCTTTTCACCCGTAGCCATGCTCAAATCCATCTGGATACTCCTTGCCATAGCTGCACATATGGACCTCGAGATCTGGCAGATGGATGTCAAAACCGCTTTTCTAAATGGTTACCTTGAAGAAGGTAGGGACATCTATATGCAGCAACCCGAGGGTTACATAAGCAAGGGCGAAGAACATCTTGTCTGGAAGCTTAGGAAGTCCTTATATGGACTTAAGCAAGCTTCAAGGTCATGGAACTTACGTTTCAACGATGTGATTAAGTCCTAGGGATTTGCACAGTTGAAAAACGAAAGTTGTGTTTACCGACTTTATGTCAGTGAGAGCGTGGTCTTCCTTGCACTTTACGTTGATGACATACTCCTATTTGGAAACAACAAGGGAGGGATGTCGGAAATCAAGGCTTGGTTATCCGAACAATTCCAAATGAAGGATCTGGGAGAAGCTGGCTACATTCTTGGGATTAAAGTCTTACGAGATCGTAAGAGAAGAATGTTGAGCTTATCCCAGGCATCCTATGTGGATACTGTGATAGCCCAGTTCAGCATGCAACTCGCTAAGAAAGGCTTGCTACCTTTCAGACATGGCGTTCATCTTTCTAGTGGGCAGTGTCCTCAGACACAGCGGGAGAAAGATGAGATGAGTCTTGTACCATATGCTTGGGCAGTGGGTAGCCTCATGTATGCGATGCTGTGTACCAGGCCAGATATCTGTTATGCCGTTGGCATGGTAGCAAGATATCAGTCTAACCCTGGACAGGCGCACTGGACTGCTGTAAAGCACATTCTCAAGTATTTGAAGAGAACTAGGAATTACTGCCTAGTTTATCAAAGTGAGGATTTGTGCCCTGTGGGTTATACGGACTCGGATTTCGAAGGAGACCAGGATGAGAAGAAATCGACCTCAGGATATGTGTTTACCCTGGGAGGTGGAGCTATATCTTGGAGGAGCTCAAAGCAGAAATACATTGCTGACTCCACCTTGGAGGCGGAATATGTCGCCGCCTCCGACGCCTCGGAAGAGGGGGTATGGCTCCGGAACTACCTTTTAGAGTTGGGCGTGATCCCGAGTTTGCCGAGGAGCATCACAATTTATTGTGATAACTCTGGTGCAGTGGCAAACTCAAAGGAACCGCGGTCTCACAGGGCAAGCAAACACATAGAGAGAAAGTACCATATCATACGAGAAATCGTATCGAGGGGCGATGTGTTGATTAAGAAGATTGACACTGCTGACAATCTTGCTTATCCATTTACAAAGAGCTTGCCGCAAAAATTTTACGAAAGACGTATTTGTGAGCTGGGTCTGAGGTGTTCGAATTGTATACATAAAAGCATTATGATTGGTATATTAGGAAACGTTATGTTTGATATACTGGTAATCATTAATGACTTCCAATAAACAACTCTTGTCTGAATTAACAATCATACGATGCGAACAAACACATCCAGTTATCTCGTCGATAGGGAGATCATACGGTGTGTAAGAGATCACAGAAGATCGTATAGATCGTTCGACCTAGCGAGATATAAATAGTTATCACAGCTGAGACAGTTTCTAGTTTGGTTGTTAGTTTCGGCTGCGGCACACAAGTCCATAAGTGGTTTATCTCGACTGCTTTGTGTGACCGGTACATCTCAATGTATTGATAGGATCAACAGTGAGATGAACCATTCTACTTGACATATAATTGAGTAAAGATCTCGGTAACTTGGTCGGATCTAAAGTCTATTGAAAGCTGAGGGGCACACATGGGTTGACTGTCACTTTGACTTGCTATGGTGGAGAGTCTTACATGTACTCGTATATCTGCATCTTGGGAGATGGCAGCTTGTGTGGGGTTTCCTCAGGCTGGATTTAGATAATCAAATCCGTTTCAGGATGGTGACATTCTCTGGGAAGCTCACGAGGTTCGTTATGCTAAGTCCTGCAGGCTGAATCATTGATTCAAGCATAAGCGATAAGGGTTGAGTGGTACTACTCAAGAATAATAAGAGATTAATTAATTACAGCCAATTGTCATACGCTGAATTAATTAATGAATGTATGAAACCTTAAATAAGGGGATTAACCAAGTAAATGCAACCTGTTTCTAATAACGTGGTAATAAAGGGGTAGGTCAGCATTAATTCTCTGGTGGCATGAATTAATGTTTATTAATTAATTATGTTCTGGGTTGAACATGGAATTAATTAATAGGAGGCCCACTTTATTATTTGCATTTGATCCCTAGTCTGGCCCAACACTGCTCAGAGCCCATTAGGGTTTATTAAACCCTAATAGCCCATTCTCAGATCTATATAAATAGATGAATCTCTCATTTTCCCACATAAGTTTTGAGTTTCAAATCAGAAACCCTAGAGAGATTGTGAGAGAGTGGGCCGCTGTAGATCCGGTAGCGTATCCTCACCAGATTTCCGGATCGAGCAAAGGAACAGATCAGAAGATCAGATCTGTAGGAACACCATCGCTTTGATCGATTCCAGATCCAGATCTGCACCATCTTCATTGCCATCATCGATCTAGATCTGTAGATCAGTTCTTGGAGTCTCAGGTATTCCTTTGAATCTACGAATTAAATTAAATAGGGGCATGCATAAGGCATTCACTGTTTGTCATGACATTTATTTTGCTATCCATAAATCGAATCCAGAGTTTTAATAAATGGCAATTCATGTCGCCTATTGTAGACTCAGTTCCTACAATTAGTATCAGAGCGAGGTTCGTATTTTATGGCTCTGTCGGAAAATAAATTTTGACATTCAGTTTATGCATGTTATTTAATTTATCGTTGATGGATTTATTTTTGTCGTGGATGTTTTGTTCTCGTGGCCCCTCTCTGTTTTGGTTTTGTTTTAAATCGCGAGAAAATCCGCGATTAGATTAATACGAGAAATATGTAATAGACTAGATCTGTTTGTATTTTTTTTATTATTCAATCTATAAATTGAGATGAGATTGAGAATGAAGAATCAGCGACAAAGCTCAGCTGCAGTTTTCCGGTGGACTGGGGCAGCAGCGGCCGCGCGCAGGCGGCGCGCGGCAGTGACTGGCGGCCGGCAACGGCAGCACACAGTGGCCGCACGCGGCAGATCTCTGCGTGGAGTAGCCGCGCGGTTTCTTCCTTCCCCCTCACGTTCCCGGCGTGCAGTAGGCAGAGGCATGGGGCTTGTGGCGGAACCCTAAGCGCGAGGGTGGCGGCGGCGTGCGATTTCTGCTGCGCGCGGCTGGGCCGCACCTTCGCCGGTATTCGCGAGCTCCGGTCTCACCCCCTCTCTTTCTCTGTTGTCTCGCACGGCGGTGGAAAGGCGACGCAGCGGCTGTCGCGCGTGGCGACCGCGTCTTCCGGCGATAGCAGCAACGTGCTTGCTGCGTGCGTGCGTCGCAGGTCATCTGCACGGCGATTCCAACAGCCGTGCTCTGTGTCTGCGCGAGGTGGTCCGGTGGTGGCGTCTGGGTTGGGCTGTGACTGTTCAGGCGGCGGCGGCTAGGATTTCTGGGTTGAAGGAGGTTGCGGCGGCCATCAGGGTTTCCACAAGTGGTGGCGGCGCTGAACAGTCCGGCGGCGGCCCTTAGGGCCGGAGTTAGGGTTTTTGTCATTATGAAACCCTAATTTGTTGTGTTCAAACCCTAGTGTCATGTGGGTTGGCCCAGGATTAAAATTTAATTATTTTAATGGGCCAGATAACCCTGGTTCACAAATTCCTAGCCCAAACTGCTGTATTATTCCAGTCCAAGATTGCAGATTTCAAGTTAAAGAGTGGGAGCCCAGTTTGAAGATCTGTATTAAATTAAATCATTGTAATAGATAGATTTAATTTTATTTCCCATGTAATTGCATCAAGGGGCCACGAGAAATTTTATTTGTTTATTTAATTGTTTTCTCGTATGATGTGATTTATTATATGCGCACTAGTAAATAATAGGAAAGCATGCTACTGCTTTTATTATTTATTTTTTAAAGCATGTTGTAGATAATAGGAAAGCATGTTACTGCTTTATTATTTACTGTTCAAAGCATGCTTTGTGTGATTTATTTTATGTATTAAATTATGTCTATAAATTCCGGAATCATGTTGGGAAATATGATGAAATTTTAGATATGACATAATTTATGGATCATAAAATAATCTGTGCGCATAAGAACCTTTTGAAGGAAAAAGACTAAGCAAGTTTTTTTAATTAAAATCAACAAGACCTCCACAATGCGGTCTCTTATTAGAAGTGGGCAGTGAAGTAAGTAGACGTCTACACGACCGTAGCCTGCTTGCTTTATTTGTTCATAAGTTCTAATAGATGAGATTTCTAAATAAAACATTTAAACTTGTGAGAAGTGGACAGTGAAGTGAGTAGACGTCTACACGACCGTAGCCTGCTTACTTTATTTGTTCATAAGTTCTCTAGAATTGTTTTAAATGAGATAACAAAGGTTGTAAGAGGCATGCGTCATGGGTCTAGTACGTATGACAAATCGTCCTTGTAACTTCTGGAGTTAGAATTGTGGTCAAATGCTTAGATGTTGCCTGAGTACTAACTCATGAATGATGTCCCTGCTCAGATAGGTTGAACATGGTCTTAGTTTTATCTCCGATTATTAATTTCATTTGCCGGCGAATACCTGGCATGGATTGAAATTAAAGACTGGAACTTCAAAGAGCAGTCTGGTTAGGTGGTCTGCTGTAAACGTCTTCGAAAGGAGCTTGCAGTAGATGCACCTAGGCAATTGGGGGAAACAATTGTATTGGTTTATCAAAAGGTTACAATGCATATTTGTTTCAATGTTCTGCATGTATGTACTTATTTTAATTAAATATTGTTTTCAAATATGTCTATGAATAATGTCATAAATATCTTGGCACAAAATCAATTAACTGGTCCGAATTTCCTGGAATGGAAGCGCAACTTGGATTATATCCTAGTTGCAGAGGAACATAAATATGTTCTTAACATTCCGTGTCCAGCTGTCCCTACTACTGAGTCAACTGATGTGGAGCGGAACCTCTATGATAAGTGGGTCAAGTCTAATAATGTAGTCAAGTGCTACATGATGACCACCATGTCTAAGGTGCTCCAGCAACAACATCAGCACTATGACAAAGCGGCTGAGATTATGGATAGTCTCACAGTTACTTATGGGGAATCAGATAGAGCTGTCAAATTTAAACTCATGAGGGAAATCGTAAGTTGTAAAATGACTGATGGTAGCTCAGTGAAGGAGCACGTTATTTCCATGACTCATCTCATGGATGAACTGACGTTGCATAGAGGAGGTATTGACGGGGAAGCCCAGGTCGATATCATACTAAACTCACTTCCGAAGTCTTTTGAGAACTTTAGGCTGAATGTTGTCATGAGTAAAAAGGAGTACACTCTCAATGAGTTACTTAGTGACCTCATGGCGGCTGAATTAGTCATGCAACCTAAAAAGGCAGTCTTGGTTTCTTCCAGTAGTCGCCCTGCTTCATTGAAAGGTGCTAAAGGGGTGATTGGAAAGAAATTAAAGAAGACAGCCTTTGGAAGCAAAATTTCTGGGAAAAAGAAGACTGTGACACCGGGGAAGAAGGGCAAGTGTTTCCGTTGTGGCAAAACTGGTCACTGGAAGAAGGATTGTCTGACCAAGCGGGTTGGACAAGGTACGTCATTAGCATTTGTAACGGAAACATGTATAGCATCTGTTTCTACCCATTCGTGGGTAGTGGATACTGGGGCTATTGATCATGTTTGTTACATTTTGCAGGGATTCAGGCCGACAAGGCAGCAGAATGATGACGAGGTGACGATCTCCATGGGTAATGCTGCTCGTGTGTCTGCAGTGGCAGTTGGAGATGTTACATTATGCTTTCAAGACAATGTTTTGATTTTAGGAGATGTTTTGTATGTGCCAGATTTTCGGCGGAACCTTATTTCTGTTTTCTGTTTAATAAATGATGGATTTTCAGTTATTTTTGATAGTCATGTTACTATCAATGGCAATAACGGTGTTATCTGTCGTGGGATACAGAAAGAATCTCTTTATATCATATCTTGTTTGCATAAATCTTCCGTGAATGCTGCATATAACTCATTTAATTATAAGAAGAGAAAGTTTTCATCTTCGGATGAGGATCTTACATATCTATGGCCTCTGAGACTAGGTCACATCAATCTAAAGAGGATCAAGAGACTCGTGGATGATGGAACGTTGGATTCAATCCAGGTAGTTCCACATCGAGTTTGTGAATCCTGTATAGAGAGAAAAGATGACGACCAGGCCTTTCAAGGCAAGTCAGTCTCGAGCAAGTGATGTGTTGGAACTGATCCACTCTGATTTATGTGGATCCATGTCCATGCAAGCTCGTGGAGGATTTAAGTATTTCGTCACTTTTATTGACGATTACTCGAGATACGGGTATGTTTTCTTACTTCACTATATGTCTGAATGCTTTGAGAAATTCAAGGAATTCAAGGCGGAAGTAGAGAATAAGTTAAACAAGACCATTAAGTCATTACGATCTGATCGTGGTGGTGAGTATCTCAGTGACGAGTTCTTGCAGTTTTTATCAGAGCATGGGATTACATCCCAATGGACCGCACCAGGCACTCCTCAGCAGAATGGTGTGGCGGAAAAAAGAAATAGGACTCTTCTTGAAATGGTTAGATCTATGATGAGTTATGCGAACTTGCCTGTTTCGTTTTGGGACCACGCGTTACTAACAGCGGCGTATCTGCTGAACCTGGTACCTTCTAAGTCAGTTCCTAAAACACCCTCGGAACTCTGGCATGGGCGAAAGCCCAGTGTGTCAAAGATAAGAGTGTGGGGCTGTCCGACATATGTTTTGTCGAAGGAACCTAATAAGTTAGAAGGCAGGTCCAAGCTAATGCTGTTTGTGGGATACCCTAGACAAATGAAGGGTGGTTATTTCTACTGTCCTGAGAATCAGAAGATCGTTGTTAGCACCAACGCAAGATTCTTAGAGGACGAGTTTGTGAAAAACCACAAATCCAAAAGTGATATCATTCTCCAACAAATTGGAGACGATGATGCGCTTTCATTGGGAAAACCCCGTGGCAGATTGAGTGTACCTCTCGAAGGTATGGAACCAATTGCACGGTCGCCAGTGCAAGGATTTGATCCACAAGTAACTGTACCAACTGCTGACGCAGTACCAGTGCTCCGTCGTAGTGGGAGGGTACCTCACCAACCCGAGCGGTATATGTTCGTGGGAGAGTCTTCGGACTTGATCCCGGAAGACGGACTATATGATATCGACCCATGGACATACGACAAAGCAGTAAATGACAAAGATGCGGAAAAATGGCATAAAGCCATGGATTCAAAAATTGAATCAATTACCTCTATGGATGTAAACCAGAAGTCTGCGCTACCAGATGGCTTTCGGGCCATAGGTTGCAAATGGGTATACAAACGGAAGAAAGGTTCAAAAGGAGACATAACGGCTTTTAAAGCCAGGTTGGTGGCGAAGGGTTTTATTCAAAAGGAGGGCATTGACTATGACGAGACCTTCTCACCGGTAGCCATGCTCAAATCCATTCGAATTCTTCTATCCATAGCAGCACATATGGACCTTGAGATCTGGCAGATGGATGTCCAAACCGGTTTTTAAAGGGGTACCTTGAGGAAGGTCGTGACATCAATATGCAACAGCCAGAGGGTTATGTGAAGGATGGTGAAGAGCATCTTGTCTGGGAGCTAAGGAAGTTCTTGTATGGACTTAAACAAGCTTCACGGACATGAAACAAACATTTCGATGATGTGATTAAATCCTATGGATTTTCACAGTGCGAAACCAAAAGTTGTGTGTACCGATTATACGTCAGCGGAAGCGTGGTATTCCTTGCACTTTATATAGATGACATTCTTCTATTCGGCAACGATGTGAAGGTGTTGTCAGACATAAAGAGATGGTTATCCAAACAGTTTCAAATGAAGGACCTAGGAGACGCTGGATACATCCTTCAGATTAAAGTCTTGCGTGATTGCAAGAGGAGGATGTTAAGCTTGTCTCAGGTCGCATATACTGATACTGTGATTGCCCGTTTTAGCATGTAAAATGCTAAGAAAGGATTTGGATTTCCAGGCGGATCAGGATGAGAAGAGATCGACCTCGGGCTATGTGTTCACCTTGGGAGGTGGAGCTGTATCATGGAGGAGTGCGAGACAGAAATATATTGCGGACTCCACCATGGAAGCTGAGTATGTGGCAGCTTCAGAGGCTTCTATAGAAGCAATATGGCTCCGAAACTACCTCCAAGAGTTAGATATTGTTATGAGTTTGCCCAAGACTATCACGGTATATTGTGATAATACTGGTGCAGTAGCGAACTCTAAGGAACCAAGAACTCACAAGGCGTCTAAACACATAGAGGAAGTACCACATCATACGAGAAATCGTAACGAGGGGCGATGTGCTAATAGATAAGATAAACATTGAGGATAATCTAGCAGATCCATTTACAAAGGGCTTACCCCAGAAGGCATACGAAGGTCATCTTCGTAGCCTAGGGCAGAGGTAGATGCCGACCACCTGGTGACCTAATGTAATAGCTAGATTAGAATAGACACACGTTATACTCTGGAAAGTAATGGTATAATGCTTTGAGTATAAGTGGGAGATTGTTGGAATTGTATACATAAAAGCATTATGATTGGTATATTAGGAAATGTTATGTTTGATATACTGGTAATCATTAATGACTTGCAATAAACAACTCCTGTCTGAATTAACAATCATACGATACGAACACACACATCCAGTTATCTCGTCGATAGGGAGATCATACGGTGTGTAAGAGATCACAGAAGATCGTATAGATCGTTCGACCTAGCGAGATATAAACAGTTATCACAGCTGAGACAGTTTCTGGTTTGGTTGTCGGTTTACGCTGCGGCACACAAGTCCATAAGTGGTTTATCTTGACTGCTTTGTGTGACCGGTACATCTCAATGTATTGATAGGATCAACAGTGAGATGAACCATTCTACTTGACATATGAATGAGTAAATATCTCGGTAACTTGGTCGGATCTAAAGTCTATTGAAAGCTGAGGGGCACACATGGGTTGACTGTCACTTTGACTTGCTATGGTGGAGAGTCTTACATGTACTCGTATATCTGCATCTTGGGTGATGGCAGCTTGTGTGGGGTTTCCTCAGGCTGGATTTAGATAACCATATCCGTTTCAGGATGGTGACATTCTCTGGGAAGCTCATGAGGTTCGTTATGCTAAGTCCTGCAGGCTGAATCATTGATTCAAGCATAAGCGATAAGGGTTGAGTGGTACTACTCAAGAATAATAAGAGATTAATTAATTACAGTCAATTGTCATATGCTGAATTAATTAATGAATGTCTGAAACCTTAAATATGGGGATTAACCAAGTCAATGCAACCCGTTCCTAATAACGTTGTAATAAAGGGGTATGTCAGCATTAATTCTCTGGTGGCATGAATTAATGTTTATTAATTAATTATGTTCTGGGTTGAACGTGGAATTAATTAATAGGAGGCCCACTTTATTATTTGCATTTGATCCCTGGTCTGGCCCAACACTGCTCAGAGCCCATTAGGGTTTATTAAACCCTAATAGCCCATTCTCAGATATATATAAATAGATGAATCTCTCATTTTCCCACATAAGTTTTGAGTTTCAAATCAGAAACCCTAGAGAGATTGTGAGAGAGTGGGCGGCTGTAGATCCGGTAGCGTATCCTCACCAGATTTTCGGATCGAGCAAGGGAACAGATCAGAAGATCAGATCTGTAGGAACACCATCGCTTTGATCGATTCCAGATCCAGATCTGCACCATCTTCATTGCCATCATCGATCTAGATCTGTAGATCAGTCCTTGGAGTCTCAGGTATTCCTTTGAATCTACGAATTAAATTAAATAGGAGCTTGCATAGGGCATTCACTGTTTGTCATGACATTTATTTTGATATCCATAAATCGAATCCAGAGTTTTAAAAAATGGCGATTCATGTCGCCTATTGTAGACTCAGTTCCTACATGAGGTGGATGCCGACCACTGATAGTGGTTAAAGAGACAGCAGACTAGATAGACGGACTGTATACTCTGTAATTGCTTAGTTATGCTTTGAGTATAAGTGGGAGATTGATGGGTTTTGTATACTGAAAGCATTTATTATAATGAGTATACGACGGTTTATTTCTCCTATATGTTAACAATCTTACATGTATGAACAATGGTATCCTCTTGTCTCACCGATAGGGACGATCATACGGCGTGTTGTAGATCGCAGAAGACAGTATGATCACTTGACCTAGTGAGACATAAACCTGATCACAGCCGAGATAAGTAGTCCAAATAGCTGCGGCATTGTCGAAATAAGTAGTCTGTCTTGGTTACTTGACATGCTGGTACGCAGAGGTGGCGTATTGATGGACCGCAGTGAGATGTATTCGTCTGTCTGGAATCAGCGAATACAAGATCTCGTTATATTGATTGAGTCCAAACCCTAACGAAGGTTCAGGGGTTTGCACGGGTTGACTGTTGCTTTGACTTGCCATGGTGGAGAGCCTAAGTAATGTGCTCGTATATCCGCATCTTGGGTAACAGCAATTTGTGTAGTACCGCCTGAGACTCAGTTTAGGTAACCATATCCAAGTAATAGGATGAGGACATTCCCTGAGGAGCTCAATAACATTCATCGTGTCAAAGTCTGCAGGCTGATTAAGTTCAGGCACGAGTGATAAGGTTTGAGTGGTACTACTCAGGAATTATAAGATATTAATTAATTGTAGTTAGAGCTTGTCAGAGGCTCCGATTAATTAATGGATGTCAGGTAACCTTAAATATGGGGATTCTCAATTAATGCAGCCCGTTCTCATAACGTGGTAATAAAGGGGTAGGTCAGTATTAATTCTGTGGTGAAAAAGAATTAATATTAATTAATTAATTGTGTCCTGGGGTGTGGACATGGGAATTAATTAATTTATAGGCCCACTTTATTATTTGCATTAGGTCCCAGGTCTGGCCCAAATAAATATGCTGAATTGAGCCCACTAGGGTTTTACTACCCTAGGTCTATAAATAGACCTCTCACTCTCTGAAACCCTAGCCACTTCATAACATAATTTGAAAAACCCTAAACCTAGGGAGAGAGAGAGAGGGGCGCCGATCCTGAAGAGAGAAAGGGAGGAGAATTTTGATTCTGGTCCTGCTCAAGCCACAGATCTACGGAGTCCTCACCAGTATTAGATCTAAACAGTATTGGGACACAGTCCTGAAGATCTGATCTGGAGAACAAGATTTTCTTTTCTTCTTTTTCTTTATTTTCGATTTTATTCTAAGAAATTAGAGATCTAGTTTCTTATTCCGCAGATAAAATCGGATTGCGTGATTGAATTCAAGTTGGAAATTCAAACGCAAAAGATCGGTTCAGACTCGACAGAATTACGGTAATTCTCAATCCACAATATTGTATTAAATTTATAGGAGCATGCTAGGATTTATTATGATTTTAATTATCACAATATCCATAAATCGAACCGGTTCAGTTTGGTTTTGGTGATTCGGTTCATGGGAAAACCCTGCAGCTCGTGTTATACTTCGCTTTTCGAGTATATTAAGATGTCATCGATAAATACCAGAAAGAAGTTATCAAGATACAGATGAAATACTCGATTCATCAAATCCATGAACACTGCCGGAGCATTAGTGAGTCTAAACGGCAATACTACAAACTCGTAATGACCATATATGGTTCTGAACGCTGTCTTAGGAATGTCCTCCTTCCTAATCTTCAACTGGTGGTACCCCGATCGAAGATTGATCTTAGAAATCACATTTTCTCCCCTTGAGCTGATCAAATAGATCATCGATCCTTGGTAATGGGTATCTGTTTTTCTGCGTCAGTTTATTCAACTCCCGATAATCTATGCACATACGCATTGACCCATCCTTCTTCTTCACAAATAGAACCGGTGCACCCCATGGTGACACGCTACGCCGTATATAACCCATATCCAATAGCTCTTGAAGTTGGACTTTCAGCTCTTGCAATTCTTTCGAGGCCATACGGTACGGCGCTCTAGAAATTGGTGCCGCTCCCGGTTCCAAATTGATGGTGAATTCCACCTGCCTATCTGGTGGTAACCCTGGGAGTTCCTTTGGAAATACATCTTTGAACTCCCTCACTATTGGCATGTGTTGTACTGTTAGCTCCGGTTTCTCCTCTCCCTCCAAATACACTAGAAAGGCTTAATTCCCTGCCTTACGTAGCAACTTTGTTGCTTGGATTGCTGAAATCACCGGCACTCTTTGCCTTCTTCTGAATCCAATGCACGAACGCCTCTTCATCCCCTTGCTGAGGAATAACTACCCTCCTCTCACGACATAAGATCGTCGCCTTGTTCTCCGATAGCCAATCCATTCCTAGGATTACATCCACATCATGAATGTCCAATACATTCAACTTCGATACTCGGATCTCATTCTTGCTTAGCTTGATTTTCAAGTCTTGGCATACTAAGGTAGAAATAGTGGTTTCTCCTGAAGGTATCGCTACATTTAAGTCTTGACTATTCTTTTCTACCTTAAGTTCTAATGCATCAACACATGTAGATGAAATGAATGTATGTGATGCTCCAGTATCAAACAATACCATAGCAGGTATATCATTAATGCATCCTATACCTGCCAGATTTCCTTCGTCCTAATTGCCATCCAAGGTATATGCTCTGGCTCTCCTTTGCTGTCCATCTCCACCCTGTGGATTTCCCTACTGATTCCTCAGTGGAGCCTGATTGCCCTGCCGGCCTCCTCCTATGTTCCTAACATTTCCTCTCCACGGCTGGCGGTGTCCCCTAATAGCTCTTAGCTGCTAGTTAGCAGGTCTCTGGAAATTTTGGCGGTTTCCCTCTCTTGCATGGGGTGTAGCACACTGATAGGCATAGTGCCCTAGGCCATTGCAATTAAAACACCTCGTTTCTCCCCGCCAGCAATCCCCTCAATGTCTCGTCCCGTATCTCGGACAATTCTGCTGACCCATATCTTTCTGGTCGCGCCTCGGGGCCATCTGGGGGTTATTCTTCTAATAGTTCTGGTTGTCATGCCTCCCCTGGAAATTTTGCTGTCGGTCTTGATCATGGCGTTTTTGACTGCCTTGCCCTTGCACAAACTGTCTCGGCGGCTCCTCCCACTTTCTCATTTGAATAGGGCCTGGGGCTTGTACCTCCTGTACTTCCCATCCAGACATTTTCTTCTTATTTTTGGACGCTTCGATGTCCACAGCATGGCTCAGCAACTCTTGATAGCTCAAACCCTTCATGGTTGCCAGCTGCGTGCGGATCTCCTCGCACAATCCATCACTAAACTTCTCCGCCATTTTCTGAGGCGTATATGCCAGATACGGCGCCATTTGGAGTAGCTCACCAAATTTGGTGTCATAGTCCTCCACGGATAACTTCCCCTGCTCAAACAGAATGAATTCCACTTCCCTCTCCTTTTGATATTGCTTTGGGATGTACTTCTCGTACAATGCCTCCTTGAATCTGTCCCAGTTCAATTGATCTCTCTCTCCCGGTGCTACAGACTTTACGTATGTCTCCCACTACCTGTCGGCTTTTCCCTTCAACTGATATGACATACAATTGATCTTTTCCGATTCAGAGCACCTCATGTGCTTGAAAATTTTCTCCAGTTCTCTTACCCAATCTTCTGCAGCTACCGAACCTCCTGTCCCGTCAAAAGTTGGAGGCTGCTGCTTTCTGAATGTTTCCACCCATTTGACTGATGAAACCTCTGGTACTCCTTGATCACTGTTATTTCTAACAGATTAATTATAATAACAGCGGCAAATAAATTTGTAAACCCTAAGGTTATCGATCCAGGGGAATTGTATGGGGAAATTATCCTATGTACTAGCTATGGTTCTAAAATTCATTGTTTGAGGAATTCAAAATCAGGGTTTTGTTTGGAAAATAAAGATAACAATACTTGAAAATTAAAGGAGTTTTGGAAAGCAAATTAAAGGAGCACAGATTCTAGGGAAGAACTCTTATTATGGATAACATGTAGGAATCAATTAATTTAACAGGTGGAATACTGCAACAATGCTATATTTCCTTGTTTGGCAAATATAACCTAGATTACTAATTAGTGACTCATCTCTGCTCGGTCTCAAAGTACACCAAACTAGTCAATCCGATAAGCAAATCAGTTCAATTCCTACATCTAGTACATCTGTTTGGATAGTGTAGATCGTATCATGTATTCCTATTCCCACTATTAATATTCACCTCTCGGTCCTTCTATCAATAGCTAGACATCTAAATTAATCGTCACCTCTCGGTCCTTGAATTAATCTAGAATTGAAAATAAACACAGGAATCATGAACCTAATTAATTAATCCTAACATGCATCCATAATAATATCAACCCCTAGAACCCGCTAGGGTTTCTAGCCACTCATCGTAGATAGAAATCCAAAAGAAAACATATTAAATTGCGTAAACATAAAAGAACTTACAAGAAAAATAAAGGGTTTCGTGTTCTCCAAGTCTCCAAACTCTAAAAACTCTAAAATATGATTGTATGCAATTAGGGAATGCTGAAAAATCGAATTTACATAGGTATTTATAGTGGTGGATGTGTATCTTATCAAATCCAGGGCTAAAGATATGAATAAATCCGAATTTAATCAGATTTTTGCTCCAGCAGACACCTCCGCGTCGATCGCTTCTGATTCACGTCGATTGACGAGCCTCCTTGGTCTTCGTCGATCGCTTCTGATTGGCGTCTGTCGACGCAGCTTCTCGCCCCTCCTGCGCGGTCTCACGGTTTTGGCCATAACTTTCTCTCCTGAACTCCGATTGACCCGATTCCAGTTGCGTTGGAGAGCTAACTCAAAGCATCATCCATTTCCATGTACCAATAGCTAGAATTCCTCTTGTGGACGAAATCGTCACTTCTACTCTTACACATCACTGCTTCCGGAACGGATTTCTCGTGAACTTAGGCCTAAAACCCTACAAAAACACCAAAACGCGCATAATACCACCTAATATAGACTCATGCACATAATATATATATAAACTCAGCAAAACTACATAAAATAGTAGAAAATAATATAGATAAGCGAGTAAAATAATGAGCTTATCACTCCTTCGTGCTGTGGGGGTGGAAATTGTCTGCCTAAGGCTGCCGCGCTCTCATCATCGGACAGAATCTCATACTCCTCATACCCTTGGTTCACAGGGGCTTCCTCCCAGTACTGGTTCCCATACTCTTGCTGCGGGTTAGCTCTCCCACGGCCTCTGCCTCGCTGGCCTCTACCTCGGCCTCGCCCACGGCCTCTACCTCGGCCGTGTCCTCGACCTCGTCCTTGGTAAAAGAATTCCATTACCTTTCTCTGAAAAACAATACCAATTAGCAATTTCACAATAACTTCAATATAACATTCATCACCAAATCACAGCTCTTAAACAATCACCATCAATAGCATAAATCAAACGATCCAATAATAACCAAATAATACCAATCTATAATCGGTCTCTCATCATACATTATAAATAAGGTTCTCAAAACATGACAAGGTACAACAAAAGCATCGTAAAGATGTCCAATCCAAATACAACCTTTAACTCGTGCAATAACAGTAATGACACAGCTCAATAGGATCCTTCCGATGGATCCTCATCCTCCTCCTCCTCTCCAGTCTTCATCTTTCCCTTACCCTTGTCCTGGACCATCAGCCTCCTCCCCATAGCCATGAATGGTCCCATGGCCTCCAAATATGTCCTAATATCCGCTCTCTGTCGGCTTCGGCCACATCTCTGCACAGTCCCATCCAGAGTTTGGGGCTGGCTTAGCCCGACTGGGCTCTCTGATATCCTGTTGTGGTGGCTGATACGATGGTGCGGGCGGATCATGACATCCAAAAGGCAACGTCGGATCCTAATACAGTGGAGGATACTGAACTGAAGCTGTAGAGAAGTCACACCAAGCATACGGGTCATAGGATGGCTCAGGTGGAGGTAGAATATGAGCCTCAGAAGGTGCAAGTGTAACATGAGCTACGGGTGGTGCAGGCGGTGATGTTGGGGTCCACTACGGCGATGAAGCTCTGGTCCTGGATGCTTGAGTACCTCTGGAAGACGCTGGAGAAGGGCTCCCCTCCGCAATAACCTTCTGAATCAAATCTGCCATAAAACGCCGGTAACTCCCCACAGTGCCCGTCACACTGTCACTGTGCCATTTGGTCAACGACAACACCAGTTGGTCCATCTGTCTGGCATAAGATTCATCGTCCTCTCTATAGCCTCCCAATCTGTCACTCCCAAATAGCGTACTCTCTCCCAAAATGCCAGATAGTCCAGCAACGCAGATGCGAGGTTCTCCTCGGAGAAAGGAAGGTGCTCCCTGAATCGTCTCACTAGCCTCTCCTGGGGGTCCATCTGCCACAACAACAACAACAAACGAAAAGTCCCAAGGTCAAAATAATCACCATACACAACTCTGTGTCTCGGTGGCAACTCGTCCTCCGACACACTACGCCGAGGGTCCAACTGATCCTCGCGCTAACACACTCACTCGAGTCTCGACTAAATCTGCTAGGCTCTTGTGCATTCTGCACACTCAACTCAATTACTGGATTCTCCAGCTCACGAGAAATTTTCAATTTCACAACACAAGGTCAAAGTTCTAAATTCAATTAACCATGGGTAGCGTTTCACTCCACCCTTACTACGTACAACTCATATCAACCAACAAACCCAAATCAATGCCTTTTCAAGGCCCAAAGTCAAATAGTCAGTCTTGATCCATTCTAATTATTCCTCGATTCAACACCAGAATATACCAACTATAGCTCAATACACAAATTAGCACATCTATAGCCATAAGACCATAAATTCAAATGCTTGCAAAATTTTGAAAATCAATTCAACCAATTCAAACCATACTTTCAAGTAAGGTCACCTCACCAGTGCCGAATTTAAACAATTTCTCAAACTTTCAAAATCAAAAACTTTCTCAAACCCAAAAGTTTTCTTTCTCAAAATTTCACAACCTTCAACTTAATTCACGCAACAATCAGTGCTAGCACTCTTGCTTAACATAAAAACAATACAAATCAAAACCCTTCAATCCCTTTAATCAACGTAGATATCATTTCCTTCTCAAATTCCCAAATCACTTTACTCAATTTCTCAAATATTTTATAAATATTCAATCAAATTCAAATTGCAAGCAGGAAACTATTAAAAATCTTAAAACGTACCTCAGGTGGCGCAGGATGGAATAGGGTGCAAACACGAGCGGACACTAAGACCATCGTTCAACCCAAACACTTGAAATTTTCAAAATACTTTAAAATCGTTTAAAACTCAAAAACTCAGCTCTGATACCACCTCTGTAATTCCCCCGACTGACCTTCCCTACTTTGGAGTCGCGTTACATTGATGTTCAGGTTTTTCCAAACATTTTCTCAAATTTTAAAGTAAAGCGGAAGACTTGGATAAAATTTATAAGATAATTATAACATCAAAAGTTGTGCCTCGTTCTGAATTTAAAAGAGACAATGTTCAAATCATTTAAACATTCAAAAGATGGGAAGGAATTAGCAGAGCGTGTTGCAGCTTGTGTGTAATGTGGTGGAGATATGCATATGAATATGCATATCTCAGGATCTATGGATTTCAAACTCTTCACTTCGCCTGTTTACACCCCTGTACTTCCATCCTCACTGCTGAACCTGCGTATTTTAGAAACAATACGAGGGGCTGAGTACAAATGTACCCAATGGGAAAACATGCCCAAAAACATACATTATATAAGAGAATATGCTATGCAACTCACATAGATAGACACCGGGTTTGGTTGAAAAGAACCTTGTTGTCTAAATCATTTTCATTTGTGCACTATTTAACATGGTATTATATTTGGTTATCATTTTGTAACTGGAAGTTGGCCCAATTCCGAGTTACGATGACTAGTTAGGAATGAATATACACTCAACCCACTATCATCAAAGTGCACTAATCTCGGAACACACAGCATCGAGACCCGATCGTATAAAAACAATCAAATTATATTCTTTTCAGGGTTTACGGTCACCACCATTTCACGCGAACTTAATAGCTTTCCAGGGATTACGGTCACCACCATTTCACCCGAGCTTACGAGCATAAGGTAGCTAACCTCAACACAATTAATAAGAGTAGCTCAAGTACTATACGTATATGGTTCTTTTCTCATTAATATCTCTCTGTTGTTAGCAGTCAAATAGAGGACAGATATAATAGCACAAAACAATGCATAGCATCTCATTTTTAAAACAAAACATTTTATCACGTTTTTTAAAAGAAAACACACGTTTGCTTTTATACTTAAATAGTTTCCCACTTGGTGTTTAGGCTTTCGTTATAGATGTCTTTCCCGCTAATTGAGCTCAACTCCTCAACTTTAAACTCCTACAACAAATTGGGTTAACCAAATTAGGGCGGATGATCTAGGACAACGTCAAACTCAGCCAATTCTAATAACACTATGCATGCTTCGTAATCCAGTTTCTAACAAATCAACTTAATTTCTAATGCTCGATATGAATGACTAACACTTCTTCATGCTTATAACATGCTTCCCTAGTCATGTATTGAACTCAGACATTGAATACTACTCAAATCAAACAAGAATGAAACAAAAGAGCATAATATCTCCCACTCTGAACTCCGCATCGACCGACGGAGATCCTGCGTCGATCGACGACAAAGCTGTGTCGATCGATGGGATCGACGAGCTCGCGTTGATCGAAGGCAAGACCACGTTGATCGATAGGGTCGACGAACTCATGTCGATTGACGGCAAAGCCGCGTCGATCGACGGGATCAACGAGCTCGCGTCAATTGACGACAAGACCACGTCGATCGATGGGGTCGACGAACTTACGTCGATCGATGGCAAAGCCGTGTCGATCGACGGGAGTTGTCTTCTCCTGTGACTCACGATTGGATGACCTATAATAGCCGATTTCTTCCGATCTAGCCCTCCAATTCCACATGCAATCATACCAAAACATTCCTTAATCATCCTAAAACACGAATAACACATCCAAACATCAATTAAAAGCAAGAGACAGGGTTTGAACAAGAGCTCACCGGAGGACTTTTTCTCACGGCGGCGATGGGCTTTTCCGGCAACCAAATTCGCAATTCTCGGTGTAAAAATGATCCCTACATGATAAGGAATGTATTGCAATCAACCAAACTTCAAATCTATGACTAAATAATAAGATCTATTCTTTAAACCCGGAAAATAAAGTGTGATAAACACCTCACCTTCTCTCTTCGATATCTCCGTCAATACTCGTCCTCTCGGAGTCCACTTTAGCTCTAATCGATGCTCGGAGGAAGGGCTACACGATGGTGGTGGCCGCTCGGTCTGGGGTCACCGGAATCGGCCGGAATGACACCGGGAAAGGGGTTGACGGGGAAGAGTTTTTGCTGGGCAATGGGTAGTTCTCTCACTCTCTCTCTCTAGCTAAAAACAAGGTAAGTGAATAATGGGATGTATTTCTTCTATATATTTGTTCACAATATAATTCCCATTATGTAATATATATTTATACATATATATATGTATACATATGCATCACAATATTAATTTCCCATCTCCTATTATATATACAAATGCATATATATATATATATACATGTATTTATGTATTTCCAAATATCAAATTCCATCATCTCAATATTCTAACAACATAATATATGCTTACACCATCTCAAATCCAACAATTACTCCATCTTATAAATCCACCTCACCTCAATTAATCCTTGAAATTTTTTTCAAATTCATACATAATTCCAAGCTATGTAATATAATTAAATTCTCCAATCACGATTAAATACATTCAATGATGTCAATATAAAGGAAATTCTCTTTATTAAATTGATCAAGCCTTACATCCGCTTAATTACATGCGGGGTATTATGTAGGGATTGAGTCTACGATGGGCAATATTAATTGCCATTAAATAA